>PNEQ01133354.1:25031-219879 GCA_003012365.1 Medauroidea extradentata | reverse complement strand
GTTTGTAAGCTTTAAAATACAAACTTAGCATGCGTGTCTTATTAAAAATAATATTCCGTTTTATGTTTATTTTTGAAACGTATATTTTTTTCCTACAAAAATGTTAGAAAAAATTTTTCGAAGCTACGTTTGCGGAACGTCCCGTAAATATCTAGTAACGTTAAATTACAAGCTCATAGTATCCCTGTTTTATATAAAGTAACAGTCTACTTGCAATAACGATAATATTAATATATGTTGTAACAACATGAACTAAACTTCAAGCATTATGTAACCTATAAGCATTCTAAACGGACAGTTTTCGTGCGCACAAATTTTAATTAATTTTGTACTTTTCCAAAAAGATTATATTAAATTTTGTTCTTATAAATTGTATTTTCCGTATAACAAGATCGTTTACTGCTACACTCTCTCCATGCGGCTTTATTCCGCGTCGCTTCTAATGTACACTTCAATGAATAATATGGGACATATTAAACAATTTATTACATATTGTGTATTAAATAGTTCATCGTGCTCAATATTGGTTTTATATACAATAATTTAAGCCTGCATTTACCCACACGAACCGTTAAAAATGAAAATACACTCGCGTTTCCATTGCCACGCATACGAAAAATACGTTTCTATCACCATTCCGGCCGTCTGCAAGGCGCGACAGTGCTGCTCCTAGCGTTGCTTTGCATCTCCCATAGCCAGCTAGTCGTCCAACCCGCTAAAATTCCGGGTTTCTAGTAATACTATACCAGGCAGCTCCATGCTTATAACAAAGACAAAAGTGCGAAAAATAACCTAGCGGTATGAGGTATAACTGCTATGTAATTTGGAAATTATTTTATAAATTAATGTTATTACTTATCTATCAACCAGAATTTTCTATTATTTAAATTTTAGAAGCGGTTTTCGTTTTCGTAATTGATTTTTGGTATGTGACAACGATCGTTTGTTATTTGCCGAGAAATGAAAGTTTTTCTTCGCGTTATTATAATGACTACGTGTGTATATATACATACATACACACACACGGTGATTCTAAATTCGACCATCAAACTTCGGCAGCTAATACCTAATGAAAAATTAAGCAAAAAAATACAAACATAACGAGAAACATAGTACCTAAACCGAATAGTACGGGAGCAATAAGCCCTTTAAAATTGAAATTAGAAACAGTTGCGATGATAGGACAAAACCCAGAACAGTGTTTTATGTTATCGAGATCTGTAATCTCAAAGCAAATGCTCGTTCTAGCATTCCGCCACTATGTAAATCTCAGGGGTGACCACCCTTGTATGTCGTCAAACTTTGGCACTGTCTAGATATGGAAGTATTTGAGGACAAATACTTGGCGAGCATGACATGCATAACAAGAAAGGTCCTCTTGTTGCAAGTGTGTAGGAGACACCATTTTCGTTCAAAACGATCATCAAGACCGTATGCTATGTACAGCGGTACAGTGCATTATGGCATTCGTCTGCCACGTTGAACAGACACGAAAGCTACCAACATATGACAAACAATTACGGCAGAGTATTTGATCTTGTAATGTTTGATTTAACCGTAGTGGAGACGTATTATCCTGAGGTATGGTTTACTTGATTTTATAAACACGAGGAAATGTGTCAGGATTTTACTACGTATTTGCCAAACGAATAAAACCTCGTATAAACATGACGACGATCATTGTTTTAAGAGGGATTATCAAGAGCACCTTAGTGTTTAAGTGTACTTTAACAATGTAGAATGTCCTAAAGAAACCTGTTGTGTGTTTAAAACCCAGCATGTAGGCAACTAGTACAACACCCATGAAATGATGGTTGTGAATGTCAACAGGAAAAAGTTCTAGAGAGTGGTAGTTCAGCAGTCAGGTAGACGGGACGGGAGCCTTAAGGGGTATTGATCCCTACCACCTTTGATTTATCTGTTTCTTCTCGATAACTTCTATTCCAGTCGATGTATCAAAATTTTTGTCACGACAAGACATAGATACAAACTTAAATCGATTTTCTGTAATTGCTGGAATCGTAAAATATTCATAATTTTGCAACGGGAAACAGCTGAAAAAGAAAAATTGCGACTACAGAGGCCGAAACATTAACAGAAACAATGCCATGTGGATTCCAAAAAGCGAATGAAACGAAAAACTATGTCTTGTCAGCGTGTAAAAAAGTTAAACAATGTGCCTATTCACTTATTTATAAGAAAAATCGTAAACCTGATCTGACAGGGATCATTCCCCCTTAAGAGTAGACGCTGCATAAAACAATATTATAAATATTTTGACTTCAAATTGTAGATTTCTCAAAGCAAATGGGAAAAAAATGAAAAATAAAGCACAGCCCCGAATACAGACTTACTGCAGGGCACCTGTAGGTATCTACTTGTCCGAAAGGATTACATGAAATGAGATCCTGCAATAGAAAAGCGTCGGAATGATAAGGAAGGGGAAAACAGAAGATCCCCGACAAAACCCGCTGACCAGCGGCGGCGTTCGGTACGATTACCACTTGTGAAAATCAGGGGACCGACTTCACCAGGAATCGAACATAGATCGCCTTGGCGTGAGTCGAGTGCTCTTGACACTGCGTCTACCGTACCTCCCATTACGGTAAAGAAATGGGTTACTCAGACAGAATATTTACGTCTGTAGATGGCAAAAATTTTCATCTATAGTTCCTCTTTACTAGTTTTTCAGTACTGACTCAATTTCAACTAGGTCAAGTATTGCACGGAGGTGCCAACTACAAATTAATGTTTCCGAGATATACCAAGTTTGGCATAACCTTAGTAAAAGTTTTATTCACATGTATTGATCTCAACCACGTTACATGAGTTAGGTAATGTGATTATTTGCGTAATCGAGTTCCCATATTTAACTGCAGCAAAGAACCGAACATTTAAATTTTGGTAGTTGGTTTTATTGTGTGTAATTCAGCCTAGTTTTTTAAGTGATAATTTCTGTATTAAGCGCTATTAAATAAATGCAGGGCTATGACGACGGTTGCCCTTGAGTCACTCTAGGACCGCGGCGGTTGTGTGAAACTCATGAACATATGTTTGTGTGTCTCCAATCTCCTGCACACATCCCCAGCTCTCACAGCCCTCCCTCTACCTATAGGAGACATTCGACCAGCTCGCGGCGTGGCAGTTGTGAAAGGGAGCGAGGGTTCGGTGGGTGATAAGCTTCCCCTTTCCCTCAAAGCAGTGCTCGCGATACGCGCTCGGGCGGAGGAAATAAGAACTTAAGCCCGTCAAGACTCTCTCTCGCCCCGCACCTCCTTGCGCAAAGTACCAGCCCGTCTCCTTCACAAGTCCCAGTGCTTCATCCCGAGCAGGTGTAACCGTCCTCTCCGTCACACCATCTACCTCGGAGTGTTTCACAAATAAAAATAATACCGAGGTAGAGCGCTGCGAGGCTTTAGCTGCGACGTCGTGAATAGGTTTAGGAAACGTTTAACGGCGCGGGGTTTCCTCTGGCTTACGATGTTCCTCCTGTCTGGGGGGCAACCTAGCACATGCCTCGCTCTGTGCTGGCTGATCAACTTGGCTGGATTGGCGGAGGTGAGCGCCTGTCAGCTCCGTTAAGCCTATTAGCCTCCGCAGCTCACGTTAACCACGGAGGAACAGTTCCCAACACATTATCACTAGGGATTCCTACTTTTGTTGAAAAGATCTCTGCACCAGTTTTTTTCACTGCCTCATGCGTACATCATGGTCTGTGACTAGCTGTTATTAACGTTTTTCTGCAAATCATAAACGTGTGGTACAGTCAAATGAGAAACGTCTTTCCACAAAGACACACTGCCAATACAAGTGCAAACGCGCACGTAAGACATCGGGCAAAATTATATTCACCAATATTCAGTGTATCTACTTATGTGTACATCCTAAAGCTCTGCGTCATAGTTATATTGTCTGTGTGTCTTTAGTGCAGAGATTTCTCTCATTTCACTGGGCCAATCAGATCAAGGTTACTGCGATACCACACGTCCGTGATTTGTGGATAGATTCCCAAGACGCTGGGAGTTAAAAAAGTTAAGTGGCCGTAAATCAGAGCTGCATATGATCACGTAAAATGTTTAAACAAACTGGTTCATAAATTTTTTCGCGAAAATTTCTAACCTTAAAAAAATATGCAAGATGTTGAAATATTCCGTTACCAAACGCAGGCTACACAGGTCCTAACAACATTGTAATACAACAAAATTTATTATAACATATTTTAGTTAGTTTCAAATGAACTGTACAACTTTTAACAAAAGCCTTTTATGAATACAAGGTTTTCAGGGATAAATAACAAACACCATCGTGGGGTAGATAAGCACGAAAGGAACATATTACATCAAGGAACCGATTGTCTGTAACCCTTATAGGTAACACTCTACAGGCAGTTCCAATGTGCAAGTTGCGGGTATGCATTCATAATTAGTTTACAGCTGGTCGGCTGTAGTCTGACGGGGCACTGTGCCCTGTACAACCTGACTGCTGCGTTAGCAGTTTGGCGTAGATCTTCTTACAATATAACTAGAGACAAGGAAATTACGCGAATTCATTTGAGAAATCGCTTGACTTCAAACTCTTGTACACATATTTTAATTTGTTGATTGAATCGCTGCTACAGAAACTCTGGCTTGATGACTCGGAACCAACAGCTAACCTGCGTGAAAACACTCAGCTGACACTCACGCTATATTGTCACATGTACACCTGACCTAACTGGAGCAGCAACTAACGGACAAGTAGATGAAGACAGAGTGCACACGTGACTGTGGAGTCCGGGGAAATTTCCAGGTCTCTACATACAACCATATCCATAAAGGGCGCTCTGCGCCGAAAAATTCTTAATTTTATAATTGTAGCAATCAATGTCAATTTCTTACACATTGCATTGATTGTAATATCCTAAAAATAAAATATTTTTTTGGTTCCATAGTTTTCGTATAACCGCATGCCAAAGTAGCGATTTGACTACATTCGCTACTTTCCTAAATTAAAAAAAAATATTCAAACAATAGGAATTAAATAATTTAGAGTTAAAGTAAATATTGAGCTATAGAAATACACCTTTTATATTACAAGAAAAATTATATTTTTGGAAATACAGGCAATCAAAGATATGCAAAAAATTAGGTACATTCAATAGTATTTTTATGCAAGTAATTTTTACGTAAAATTTCAAAGGTGTAATTTGTATCTTAACACATTTACTTTCCCTCTAAATTATGTCATTCGTATCGTTTGGGTAGGTTTTACTTTGGGTAAGTAGCGAAAATAGTCAAATCGCTACTTTGACACGGACTTGTACGAGAACTATGGAACCTAAAAATATTTTTCATTAGTGAATAATTACTAGCAATGCAATTGTAAGCGTTGAACGGTGCTTAGTGGAATTATAAAATTACGAATTTTTCGGTACAGAGCAGTGGTAACTCTGTTAAACTGTAGATCATGGCAAGCTGAGCCGAACTACTGCGACCCGTGTAAGTAGCCATGCGATGCCCAGTGTTGTTAGGCACCTGCACACAGACTATGTACAACCCTCGTGCACACAATGTTTCATACCCTACCCTACACATTGGGACTGTCCACCAATTGGCTTCAAGACAATGGTTTTCTGGATGTAATATTCTCCATTCGTGTTTATCTTCCCTGCTATACTGCTTGTTATTACTTGTTTTAAAACATCTTGTATAAATTTTAAATCCACCAGACTTCCCTATGCATAATCTCAAAGGAATGAGCCTGCGTAATAATATCCGTAACTTGCCCATAAGTATTATCGCGCAAAATATTACTCTTACGGTACAAAATATTACTTTTACGGTAAGCGTTTATGAAAACCAACCAACACAGAAAACACTAATATGCATAATATTTTATGAAAGTCGTTTGTTGGCAAATATTGCAAACTTTTAAAACAGAACTTTTTATGCTTCGTACATTTCACACACAATAAATTAGATAATACAAAAATGAACCAAGTTATTAAACTAGCAGCAACAAGTATCGAAAAATTTGAGCATTAACAGTACTTGATTCTGACGTATTTAACACCAGGTTTTCGTAGAAATTCTACCTTAAGGGCGCGGTCACCTCAGTTTTCACGTCTTTTTTTTTTATTTTTATATTTGTACCATATATTATTTTCTTATTTTAGACATAAATTGTGACTAAATCTTCCTCTGAGAAAATTGTTGTATCTCTCATAGTTTTCGCGCAATGAGTCGTAAACGACAAAATTTGCACTTTACGGTTTTATGTACGCCACTAAAACCAACTGTAATACCAAACCGAAAAAATTCACAGCGCGTGTAACAATGTTGTAGGCTATGAAATGACATACAAAAACAAAAAATAAAATATTTTTGTATTTAATAAAAAATGCTGAATTTTAAAATGAAAATTAAAAAATTTCAAAAATTGTTTAAAAATACAAAAATGTATTTATATTTTATTTTATATAGTTCAAATCGTTAATACATTAGAAAAATAGCATTGTTTAGTAACTAGAACATTTATCCATACGCCAGTTGCCAAGTCATTCAGGATAAACAAGATTAATGCAAACTGTTAGCATGTTAGAAATATATAAATTTAAGTTTGTATGCTATTTTACATGGGTATCGACAAATTATAGAACGAGTATCAAAAGGTTTACCGACAAATTTTATCAAGATGTAAATACAAAAATTAGAACAGGTAACTCAATGTCTAGGTCTACCAGCAAGTGCGGTAGATGGTTTAAAAATTGAGGGAAAAAATATAATTTACTGACATATTTCGGAAACTGCTAGCAACCAGTACACGTTTGCAACGTTTATGTGTGTGTATGTATATATATATATATATAATATATATATACACATACATATATACACACATATATAACTGTATGTATGTATGTATGTATGTATATAATAAGCACACCACGCGAATCCAGGCTAAATTGGAGACGAAAATGTTAAATGGTAAAGTATTGAACGGTCACATTTTATTTAAACAGTGTGGCAACATAGTACTGTAGTAAGTCTCCTCGTACACTCCACATATATCTCACTTATCTTACTACTACGGTTCTGACCTGAATATTATGGGTGCAAGTTAAAATATCGAGCATTCCATACAAGTTTCTACGTCTACTTGACGTAACATACATGAAATAATACCTGGACGTGGAGCGCAAGAGTGGATTAACTACAGTGGTATGCAGCTACATTGTGCACGTAAAATGTCGTACGTTATTCTGCTACTTACAGTTTCGTCTCTAATTTAGCTCAGGATTTGTGTTGTGATTATTATGCATTTGTTTCTGGACATCCTGTATAAATACAATACAGCTATTCTTGACAGGCTTCTTAGTTCCTTGATTACAGTAGTCTTTCTATCATTATGTAACTCAGTATTGCGATTGACATCGTCACGTAGGATAGTTAAACAAATCATGTAAAATCTATAATGATACAACCAGATTACACGGGTCAGAAGATTCAACCCGGCTGTAAAATAGTTTCTTGTGTAACCAAACACTAAGTCTACTTTTCAATTTTTTTACGGCGTTTACCAATGTGTTGCTTGAAAATTTATTACATATTTTAATGGCAGTTTTATGATAATTTATCATGATTTCGTGCGTTTGGTTCATTGTTCTAGTTAGTTGATTATGAATATTATTCCTCAGAAAAAAATTCAAATTCTGAACAAAACACGTACTAAAATATATAAAATTATAGTAGTGTGAATTTCAACTGATTCAAGCATACGCCTGCAGTGTTCATTTATAGATAGAATTGTTAAATCTAAATTGCTTTCACCGAGCGAGATGGTGCATCGGTAACACGCTGGACTCGCATTCGGGAGGTCCCAGGTTCGTTCCCTTGCTCCGGCCATTCTGATTTCGTTTTTCCATGGTTTCCCAAAATCGCTTGTTTCACTATTGCTTAATTGTCTGGTAGTACTGGCATGGCGTATATCTATTTAGTCTTTGTAGTCTGTCCCAAAAACGACTGCACTTTACTGACGGCTGGTTATTGGCATTTCAGAAAATTAAATAGAATGTTTCATTTTTATGAAACCATTTTTAACTTACTAAATGAAAGAGTGAACAAGGAACGATGCAAGAACGTCAAATATTCTGGAAACCAAACAATGATTTACTGTGAACCTCAGAAAACATCGCCAATATAACTGTCAGATAAGTGCATTCGTTCGTGGGATAGACTATATTATTTCCTTTAACTTCTACTCGTAATCATCTGTTTTGTCCAGCCGGTGGACTGCTGTGCCAAGTGAAAGTGCGCTTTAGAATAAGAAATATTCTTTGAGTGCCAACTCTGAAAGTTTGCAAGTATTTAACATTTAGCCTGTCACGTCACGCACAATGACACGGCCGAACGTCGTGTATTAAGTACGTCATAGAGAATTTTGACTTCCACTCTTAAATTGGAAGAATTCTAGAAGATTTATGTGTATGGTTATCCAGAATGTCAAAATATATCATGTAATAAATGCTCACGATGGATATAGTCTCGTCCTTAAATTAAAAGCTGAAGTCAAAATTTTTAGTAATCTAGCCTTTTTAATTCATCAAAGTCTATGCAATTTTGACTGTCTGATCATATTTATCCAATGGTCTCACGGTTATTTTGTTGATAGCCTGATTCGTATTAAACATTAAAATTGGCATTCTCATCGCCCTACTTTCAAACTTCCCAAAATTATTTCAATGCGTTTGTTAAACAGAATACTGTCTGAAGATTGTACTGTTTGGAATAGGCATTGCAGGAAAATTGTAACAGGAACGAAACTGCCGTGAGAGAGAGGTGGGGGGAGGTCGCCAGATGCTACATGTGGAAAGAGGCTCGTACCAAGTCATTCCCCAGCTCTTGCCACCTATTTCACTCTGCATGTTCAGCGAGTAATAATAGTGCGTGTTTCAAAATTCCTTTTAAGTCTTCCGCCAACGTGGAACCTACTGCCTAAAATAAAAAACCTGTAAAACACCCAGGGACCGGTAGAGGAACGCTTCGCTGTAACATCAAATTACGGCCAAAGCCCGCAACACCAGCGTGGGATCAGGAAGTTTAACCCCTGGCCACCGCCAACAGTCAAGCGGCGCATAAACTTTTCATGTTAACTTTGAACTGGAATTTGTTTAGTTTTTTTCCCCTTCGCCTAACCGGTTTACTCACGCTCCGTCAGGTTTGGTAAGACTTTGTGACCCCACATTGGCCATTCCGTGTGAGTGTGTGTACGCGCATGTACCTTACTTTGTGCCCGATTATGCTAGGACTGACTCTTTTGAAACGCAAGAGCGAATTCCCTACACGCACCACCTCTTCATCCCTTTCCACCCTCTCTCCTTTACGTGCATATCTCTCCCTCTCTCTCCTCGCAAAGCCCACCTTTATTCTGTTCAGTTTCGTATGTTTACCTGACCTCCATATGTCCTCTATTTGACATCTGGTTAATTCCCAATTTACATGCACGGGCGTTGCCGTACCGGAGGAAAAGTCTCTCGGTTCGTCCGCTAGGAAGCGCTGAGGGCAGACGCGCCCACGCGGGTGCGCCGCCATCTTGTTTTGTTTGGGTTTCAATTAGCGCTTCCAAATGTGGACCCTCCCTCTGTGATTACCAATTCCCTTAGACGCAGGTGGCCCGTTAGGACAGAAAACAAGTTTGGGGCGTGCATTGATGACGTTCCTATCAAATGGGAATAACCAGCTTTGGCTTCGAGCGAGGGATTTACTGTGTAAATGTTTTAGGAATACAAGTGAGTTCGCAAACACCAGGGGACGATGCTGCATGTCTGCTGTCTGCGAGTACTTTGCCTTCCCGGCAGCATAAGTAAGATCTCATCTCTGTAGCCCGCTGATTAAAGGATACCTTAGTATGCCTTTGAAATTCCTTAACGTTACTGCCTAGTCTATGGCCGTATTATAAAAGCGAGGCAGTGCTAACAAAAAAAAAAGATATAATTTTAAAATACTCTAGTATAACCTTCACATTTTAGTAGCATATTTTGTGGAGGAAGGGAACTGTCCTCTATTGTAACGTGTAAGAGAAAATTTAGAAAATGCCCTATGAACAGGATGTGGTACATTATTAACGCAAAAATCGTTTATAGAAATGCGCAGAAAATTAAAGTGGCTATATAAAAACAAAAAAAAAAAAAAAAAAAAAAAAAAAAAAAAAAAAAAAAAAAAAAAAAAAAAAAAAAAAAATGCAATGCTAGAAAATAGTTTTTGCAGTTTTTTTTTATTTTTAACAAATCGATTAGCCACAATGATGTGTTCTAATAGGACTAATGATTATATGTAAGTAAGTGTGTTATACTATGCAGAATATGATGAAATATATGTGGGTGTGTATATCTGTAGCTGATAACTAACTGATAGATAGGGCTTAGTGCGAGACATAGTGTGGGGTTAGAGTGTTACCAGCACCGCCGAGCGGCGTGCAGAGCTTCGGCCGTTACAAAACTATTCGAAAACTTATCATTGCGCGTGAGTGATGTCTACTTAGGACCACGTTACGTATGTGTATACCCATTTCAGGGTCGCCACTATTAACAAAAGAATATTTTCTAGCTGCCGAAAATGATGAAATGGGTGTTTTTGCAGTCATTTTTATGTATGAAAACCTTGTACCGAATGTCTCACAGAAGCGAGTTGTCTGCGAGAAGACTGCACGCCAGTTCGGTGACTTACGCCTAGAGGCTAGGGTGATACCGTAAAATGGGGTGAATAGGGACGCTGGGGTGAATAGGGACAAAATTTCAAATCAAAAGTTCCAGTGCACAGTTTTAAATCAGAGTTTTTCCTAAAGGTTGGCAGTTAATGATTTAACAAAGAGTTATTGTACTGAAATATAATTTAATTTACAATAAAGTTCTAAGCTAGGAATCTGTTTCAAATTTTGTCCCTATTCACCCCAGCGTCCCTATTCACCCCATTTTACGGTACATGATTGGCGTGCTGTGTCGCCCTTATCTCCTCCACACTTCTAGGGCTCGAATGGGCAAAACACGTCCACTCAGGCAGTCACCTTAACACAAAGTTAAATTTCTTGGTATCGTATTAAATGACAGGGTGGTAGATATCGGTTGAAAGAAGAGAGGGGAAAACCGAGAGGAAAACTCTGTTAAGGGGGCGGTTCACCTCAGTTTTCAACGTCTTATTTATTTTTATATTTGTACCAGATGTGTTTTTCTTATTTTAGACGAAAATTGTGATTACATATTCCTCTTAGGAAATTTGTGTGTCTCTCGAAGTTTTTGCGTAATGAGTCGTAAACGTCAAAATTTCCACTTTACGGTTTTATGCAAGCTATTAAAACCAACTGACATACCAAACCGAAAAAATTCACAGTGTATAACAATATTGGAGGCTGTGATTTGACACATATAAGAACACACACACACACATATATATATATATATATATATATATATATATATATTAATGTTGAAATTTTTAAATTTTCGTTTCAAAATTCGGCATTTTTTATTAAATACTAAATTATTTAATTTTTTTTGTTTTTATACAGGTCAAACAATAGCCTACAAAATTGTTATACACTGTGAATTTTTTTCAGTTTGGTATTTCAGTCGGTTTTAATAGCGTGCATAAAACCGTAAAGTGCAAATTTTGACGTTTACGACTCATTACGCAAAAACTATAAGAGATACACAAATTTTCTTAGAGGAAGATTTAATCAAAATTTATGTCTAAAATAAGAAAAATATGTGGCACAAATATAAAAATAAAAAAGACGATGAAAACTGAGGTGAACCACGCCCTTAAGACCGCCGAATACACATTATTTCTCGCGATTGAAGTACCTTCAAGAACATTTTAGTGTCTTGCTAAGGCGAGATCTTGAACTAAAGAGTCTTGGGGATAACTATTGTCGGTCCAGTTTTTACACGCGAATTTAAATTGTCGTTCGAAATTCGCGAATTTAAATTCTGCACAGAAACGTTCAGTAGTATAAAACAATAGGTATGTGTATTTCACCAAAGCTCTTACTGTTTCTGATAATTTATTAGTAGGATATTGGTTCATTACCAAATAACTAGTATAAAGTTATTCTTGAAAAAATTACTGTGCTGGCGACTTATGTTTAGCAAATTTTACAGTACTGCAGCTTTTTTGTAAGACGCTATTCACAGTTTGGCCATTTCATCACTATCTTATTCCATATATTCCAGTAAAGTCATAGAATTAAAGAACAGTTTGAATCTAACACAGTAAAATAGTGTTTATAGACTGCAGTTTATGAAAGGCCAGGGAAATGTCGATAAGCCAGCGAATGGCCTGATAGTTAATGAAAATTTAGTAAATAAAATACATTTGTTTCCTATTCCATCAACGTGAGTATAATGCTGAGGAAACACTAAAATGTATCCAGAAAAATTGGTTCCTGTTTGAACTCATCGGCAGGCATTATCTGATCAGTGTACCCGTTTTTCACGGTGTTAACATAATTATTAATGACTCTTTTAATAACTGAATTACCATGTAGTTTCCTTCTACATTTAACGAAGTTGACGTGTTTGTGTATTTTAGTGTTTATGTAGCGTATAAAGTAGATTCAGCTTTACATTTAAGTTTATATTTGAATACATTCAGCTATTAAGTTTCCAGTAGCCATTAGTGTACACTTGAGAACAAATATTTTAAATTATATCTACTACAACAACGCATTATTTAATGTAAACTTTGACAGAGCAGCTCATGTTAAAACAACACATAATTGCGGAAAGTAGACACAATTATTCAAATCTAATATAAATGAATGTTCTGTTTGGTGGTCCCTAGTTTCATTTCCTTCCGAACGATTTTTTTAAGAATAGTTACACATAAAACTAACGGTATTTTAGCATCATAATTTTCGAACTGTTTTAATATGTTACAAAAATGCAAATAATTTGTGGTTTTCTCCTTGAAAATGTTTATTTTCGTGTACGACAGAAGGCTCCAGATTGGCCAGAAAGGAAATTTTAGTATTACTTTTATAAGGTGTTCTTTACCGTATATATTCTTTTCAGATTTACGTAACGCTTTCAAAAGATTGTCTAACCTTTTCCGAGGCACCCCGAAACACGCAAAAGACCTTTTAGTATATAGGCAAGAGCAAAATGAACTAAATTTTATTTTTTAACAATACTTTAAATAAATGTTTACTCTAAGGCTCTTAACTGTACACGAATAGTTTTATTATATGCCTACTATCAGGCTTTATTTTGTTCGGTGAGTGATAATAGAGTAGATATATTTTAACTCTTTAGAAAACATGATAGTATTTCACAGCTTCCTTTTCTAATACAGCAATTGCTCGCCATACACTTATGCTGTCGTAATAACGTTTGCTAATTATCAAACATTTCCCGTTTGGGGTTAAGGTGGAATATTTTCAGGCAGACCTCACATGGTAGGCAGAAACATCTACCTCAGAGAATGAAGGCGTATTATAACTTAGCTGTACCAGTAACATGTGTAGATATCATTATTCTGTTTGAAAACGTCTGTGCAGAGTTATGTGTACGTTAGTGCTGCCAACTCTCCTGGAGAAGTGCAACCCCTCTTCCTGGACCTTCTGTGTCAATGGCCCTTCCTTTTCGCCCAGAAGTTGGCCGGCCTGGATTATTGAAGAGGGCGCTACCGTTGGGAAGGCATGGGGGAAACTGGCTAAAAGAACTAACCTCCGAGCTGTGAATTATTCCATTGTCGGGTAATTAATACCTGTGTAAATAATAGAGATGTGGGGCCGGCACAAAAGACTCAGATCCCAAGGGTAGACGTAGAAGAGTGAGAGTGTTTAAACGTGTGTACCAAGTTCTTTTACCACTCCTCGCCTCACACATACAACGGGTTGCGTTCACTATCATATAGGAATCTACGTTGCGAACATTTGATTTCATGCCACAAAAGCGTTAGACGTCTTTGAATTGGGAGGCAAATTATACAAGGCAATGTAGCAGAATATTTATAACTACAGAAGTTAAACCGCCGGTTGGACGGCAAACTAAGTCATACACGTCAGCAAAATGGTTTCGCTGGCCAGCAACATGGCGGACTCGCCTACCGCCAGCCATTGTAAGGCTGCAGCCTAGATAGCAGGCAGCCAGGCCAGAAGGAAACCTGCAATAACTTGCTGGAGAAACAGCCTAGGCGAGGGGAGGGGGGGGGGTGACTGGTATCATCAACCTCGGGCAAATAGCGGCAAAGTTCGCCCGTATTAATTGAGCCTCCACGTCATTTCACGTCTGTATTACTATTTAGTCAGTGGAAATGTTGTGAGGCCACACGGTCACACTAGAGGCCAAACCGGTTCAGTTAAATATATTCGGCAGCCATGCTTTATCGTGTTTAAAGCTTAAACATGTTTGCGATGTTACACGATTAAACAGAATAAACTCAATGAACTTTATAACCTCCACAAACATGGAACCTGAAATTTTTCATATTTAATTATTATCACATTTACACCCAACATTCTTGACTTTTTAACCATCATATTGCGTCTAACTGAAATGTTTCTGTGTGTAAAGTGGATATAATTATTTTACGCCTAAAGGTTAATTTAATTTAACGAGTGCAAAATGTCGGCCTAAAAAGCAGCCATATTTGTTACACAGATCGTTACTCCAAGCAGCCAATAGGAGAGAAGCATCGATGATAAGTCATTCGAAACTACATACCTTGAACGAGAAGAGATTGCGATCAGAACTCGTTCTTAGCTCGTGTAACCGATCCATAAAACTGAACACGTTTAAGTGAAGTTGTTTTGCATCCAGTGTGGCCGCGGCCAAAGTCATCAATTTACGCCAAGTTTAGGTTCGTGAAAACCATGACTTGAAGAAAAACGACGAAAACGGAGTCAGGCTGCACGCCCACGACCCACATCTCAACACATCATCCAGCAGCGCGTACATACGGACGTGATAGGCAGTTATCGTCGAACTATGCACGCATTTTAATGATCGCTGCTATTATCCAATTTAATAACATCCTGGGCATGTACCATTAAGATTTATGAAATGGTTAGAAAACATTTCCTTACACATATGTGCATAAAAATGTGAGATGTTGCGGTAAAATTAAATTACTGTATTTAGGCTGTGTGAAACAAAAATGTCGTAATTGATGCACATGTTTGGCATTTAGTGAGTAGGTGGCTTAAGATACGAACTAGTTTGGTGATGCACAGATTTTAATTCAGGTATTTCAAAAATGAAAAAATAAAAAATTAATAAATATTGATTTAAGGTAGACGATATACGAACCAAAAACACAAATTCAATAATTCATAAATAAAAACTTGCATAGGTTAAAATAAACATATCAGAAACAAACAGTTAAAAAGCATAAGTAGTATTTTGTGCAGTAGTACCTGCCAGCATGTTACCATAAATGCACTGCATGAGAGACATAGTTGTATAAATGAGTGCTTTGTTCAGGAAGTACGCACAGTACGTGAATACATGCAGGTGTGACTTAACATGCAAGTTATTTCACTAGTAACCGACACTGCAAACAACACAATCCAAATAACGAAATGTCCATAGTACTTTTAAAATTCTCTGTAAAGTAAATTGTTTTACATATTGTGCGAGAAAGCAACGGTTGAAAACTGCACGTGACAAATTATGAACTATAAACATTTAATATAACACTGTTAATTCAAAATACTTCTGAGTATATAATCACGGAAAAGCAAAAAACTACTGGAAGACTCTGTAATTTTAGTTAAAGTCGCGGCGTCTGATTTTTCCGAAGAAAGTTTGCAGTGTAGCATGCTTCGTCATGTAGCCGGCGTTGAAATGTCACAAATCATACCTTTTTTGTGGATAGTGTGATAGATGTTCGACTTTTTGTAGCAATGTTTATGGCTTATTCGAAGCCAACTCATAAAGTAAAAACAATAAAACGAATTGAAATGAGAATGGGCTATTTGCATGATATGAAAAATTAATTTAAAAATAAATCCACTCCAAAGTACAAGGAAAAATATAATTTAATTAAAGGTGTTTTGTTTCGTTATACGACACGTACAATATATATAAAAACAGCTACCGCCACGGCGCTGATTGAAACCAGGTTTTATTTCATCATCCCGTACCGAGTCTTAATATGCTGGTGGTCATGTAATCACTAAGTGAAGTATATTTGAGCATAGTTAGCACTTGGATGGGTGACCGCAAGGCAACATCGGCGCCGCGTTTCGCTGGTGAATTTATGAAAGTCGGCTGGACTACCAAATGTCAACGCACGTACAAGGCAGAAGACTAATGTTCTCAATAGGTCGAGATAGGAAATTTCGCGAAAATATGTTTGCATCACGTTGTTTCAAGTGCCTTACGTGCGCACCTACATCTCTGCTAGTTTCCACTACCACCCACCGCGATTGCCTTTGTCAGTTGCATTAACTGCTTCCGTCTAAGCTTGGTTAAGTCTTTGGAACTTGTGACATGGCGAGTCCTGTTTAACACAAAGTTTCGGACACACGTGTATGTTGGTGACACCCTCGTGTACAAACATCTGGTTCTCATCCCATTTTACAATAGCGCAGGAAGGGGAGCGAGCATGAGAAACCGCGACTCTATAGATCCAGAGAAACTTGGCAGAACAGAAATGTGTCGTATAGAACAGTAGTTGGCGGCAGAGGAACCAGGACGAGGCGCGCTCGGTGGACAGGGCGGTAATCCCCCCTCCAATTTTTTTACTTTCAAAATTTTCCGAATTTCCTTCATATTCTACATATAATCCACCTTACTCGATGTGCCAAAACACACATTTCTGACTGTCTCCATAAAGTGGGCAGATGGCATTTTTGCTCATGTGTAGGATTGAGAGCGAGCAAAGATAATTATATATTTAAATATCAACTGCTGTATTGTATTTTTTTGAATATTGATTTTCTTAGTTGCTGTTTAATTACTTATTTCTTAAAGCTTATTTTTTATTTTTTATTTTTATGGGGGAAAGTAACGTTAGGTTAGCAGACGTCAACGGTATCCTCCAAGAGTCAAGCGAGCAAAATAGTTCCAAATATTTATAAAGCTTTGTGCGATGTTCGACATACGTGTCAGCTATAGTTAGAATCCTAGCTATCCCGGTGATTCTCCAGAAATTGCAGGACAACAGGCGTAAAAATCAGACCTCTCTGTCATCGATTATAAATGGCGGCCCTCTAACGCTCGAGAGGCTTTCTCGCCAACGCCTCTAGACTTGACAGCTGTAATTGTGTCGGACAGTTTGTCGCGGGGAAAACTTCAGCGGGAAACTTCAGTTCCGCTCGTGGATTGGCCACAGCCACTTGTGAATTCTTTATGGAATGTATTCCAGGCCCTTCGTGTCTGACCAAAGAGAGCGCGAGAGAGAGCGAAAAAGAATGTAAAAGAAAGCTCTGACAGGAGAATCACGGATCCGAAAATACATCAAAACTTGTTTATTTTCGAAAATTACTGAAACTGACATTGTAGAACGGTGCTGTGGAATTCTTGACAGTTTGACTCACTCTACGCATGTTGGCTACACTGGGGACGCAGTGGGACGGAAATAGAGATTATATAATCCCTTCTATACTATGTCTGTAAACATTACTTTTTTAATTTTGATGATGTAAAAGACAGTTAAATTTTTATATGATGATAAATTCTTTCTACACATGTATATTTTTATTACCTTTTTAACACAGTTATTAATTTATGTAATTATTTTATATGTGACTACTATTTTTTATAGTTTAGCATTGCATTTAATTGCAGTCTGGATAAAAAAATTACCAAAAGGAATCAAGTTTATCAAAATGTCTCTACTTAAAATCTTTAAGCACGTGGGAAATATTGAAGCATTAGTTTTACAGCGTAGTTCACTACAATTTTTTTTACTTATAATCGTAATGTATTTTGTATAGACGTTGTAAGTAAGTAGGGCTTATTATTGCATTAAATTAATTATTTTATAAGTTGTGATGTGAAAGTTATTTTTCTTTACTTTCGGTTAAATAATGAACAAAACCATACATAACATAGGCGACATGTTCGTACTGGAAATATGTATATTATCCAGAAACTGCCTCATAATAAGCATACTACGTGAATCTTGGGTTAAAATGGAGACGAAAATGTCAGTGGCAAAGTGTTGTACGATGGCAATCTTAGCGCACAATATAGCAACACAGCACTGATAAAGTTACCTCATTCGCTCTACGTCCAGGTATTATTTTATGTATGTTACGTAGGGAGAACGTATAATCATGTAAGGAATGCTCGGGACTTGAACCTGCGTCCATAATATGATGGCCAGAACAGTAGTAGTAGTGGAGCGCCAGAGGAGACTTAACTCCGTGCTGTGTTGCCACGTTGTGAGCGTAAAACGTCATCGTAAAATATTTTGCCACCAACAGTTTCTGAACATAAAAGTTTTCGCGACATACGCCATTGCGGGCGAATGTTGCTGTATTGCAGGAATTTAGCCATAAAATTTCCTTTCAGTAATTATCTGTATGTTTTATGTCTGTTGACTACAACTTACTTACTGGCTTTTCTTCCTTCGTTTTTTGTTTAATTTTTGGGTGTTTCTGCAATACGGCTACATTCGCCCACAATGGCTTACGTCAATACAACTTTTATGTTCACAATACGAACACATTGCAAGAATCGTTCAAAGATCACATCAACATTTTCGTCTACAATATTAATCCCATGATTCACGTGGTATGTTTGTTATGCGGCAGTTTTTGGACACGGTCCTGTACTTTACTGCTCAAAAAACTTCGAATAAGAACGTTGCTGCAATTCAATTCTTTTTTAAGAATTGTTCTCTTAAAGTGTAAATATTTTGTTGACTGTTTTAGAAGCTGCGAGATCGCTCCATGAATTTTCCTATGAGTGGACGATGTTACTGACTGGCGTGATGAGGCAATCTTCTTCCGCTTCACATCGCTGGTCATTCCTAACTTTCTATCAACCTCACAAGTGCACACGACCATGATGTTTTAAAGACTTTTGTAATCACGAAGCTTTAACGAATTTGATTCGATCACGTATATTGGCATATTTGATTGTTTCCTGCATAAGACATTTACCCTCGCACATTATAAATCTAATTATTTATTATTTCGGTAGCTAAATATAATCATAGCATCCTTATGAAATGGGTAAATTCATACTACATATTACATAAATCAATTATATAGTATTCTGTATTATTTTCTTTATCTTAATAAGAGGGGTTAGTTTTTCCTGTATTATTTTTGTAATAAAATTTAAGTGAATATAGTTTCATTTTCCATTTTATAAATTTTATATAACTTTGTTATTGTAAAATAGTTATTTTATAATGTTCCTATAATATTTTATGGAACCATTCTTCTTTCTTTTGTTTTGTGTGTGCAAATCAAACTCATTTTTCAGATTTAAGTATAAATTTCCTGAATATAAAATAGCTAAAATTAAGTTTGTTCAGAATTGGTAGTCAATCACTCGTAAATACTGTAAGATTTTGATGTATTAGATACACTTAGTTGCAATGGAAGCAATAAATATTTTTATTTTCGTGTATTGCAATGAAAATACCTACAATATAATAATGTCAATGCTAAATATGTATGTTTGAACATACAATTTTTCTTGTCAGTTCATTAAATTGAAATGTATGTTACCTAAGTCTCTTGACAAAAAAAATTACCGAGTTTTTTGCGACGTAATAATGTTTCATGATTTAGGAGCTAATATTATGCTTAAATTTTCGATTTAAGAATACGTATTCTACATTCATGAAGTACATTTATACATTAATAGTTTACACCACAAAATAAAAAAAGTAAATATTTCCTTTTTCTGCAAAAAAATACAAGTGATTTCGTGTAAAGAATAATAAAGGACATTTGTATATATTTGTGTGATAATGTGTGTGACACAGATAGTCGTTGACTGGCATAGAAGTTGACACCTAATA
The DNA here is from genome assembly GCA_003012365.1 of Medauroidea extradentata. Lineage (NCBI taxonomy): Eukaryota > Metazoa > Arthropoda > Insecta > Phasmatodea > Phasmatidae > Medauroidea > Medauroidea extradentata. The sequence continues at coordinate 199,918 of PNEQ01133354.1, read as the reverse complement.
CCACAACTTACCACTCTACACAAAGACAAACAGAAAATATAAGATAGAACAATAGTTTCAAATGAAATGTAATTAACAATTGGACACTTTGATTTGTAGTGAGGTAACTAACTGGAAATTCAAAATCAATGACATAACATGTAAAACTAAATATAATTCCATAGTTGTTGAAATGTACTTTGAGTCGTTAGGGTTCAAATTAATTCACATATTCCAAAATTATTAAATTAGAAAATACTTAAGTTCCTTGACTTCAGTTAAATTATAGACTTGAAAATGCTGAAAACTGTTCTCAGGGCTTAGTTGAATATTCCAAACAAAAAATGTCGTAGAAGACTTTAATCGGCTGCTCAAAAAAATGTACACTCGTACACCAGTACTTCTAGGTACAGGTTTCACACTATCCGGTATTGAACTAATTATTCAGTAAATTACTTAATTTTAGTGGTGAAAACATTTAAGTTCTGTCTCTAGTAACGCTGGGTAAACTCATATTGTAACTCTGCATGGAATATATTGGTGCCAAAGTACTCAAAATTGGCGACACATAAAATATCTTTCAAAGTCACTTAGCTGGCCAAAACGGCGTGAAATGGCGTCCTCTTCTTTTCTTCAATTTCACACCAAAATTAATATTACAAGACCCCACATCTCGGTCCTCTTCTTCCGTGACCGGTTGTCCTGGCAAGTATACTTTAGTTTGGTGGCTATAATAACTATCCTTAACTTAGAATGTGGTCTTCATTTTTGGATTTAAATAGAGTGCACAATTTCACGCGTTCATTCTTCGAATAAGTTACTAAAATTCTCCCTGTCGTCACACCTTGGACATGGACTTCAAAAGCCCTAATCGCAAACCCACAAATTACAATGCAAAATAACATTAAACACTATAAGTAATCAAAGTTACAGTGAAATCAATCCACAAATAAATAGTAAATGTTAATTAACATTTAAAAATTATTCTATAAATCATAGTTATAATTTTGAATAAAACCATTTAATTGTATTTTACGACTCGTGGTGGGCATAGAATAACCATACTGTTAACCTTATTATATTACGTCGGGGCATTAACAATTACGGTCATTTTATTCCAAATGCTTTTAAAACTCGTTAAATAGCGTAAAATAACGTTTCTAGTAGTTTAAATGTATTTTGTGATATTTGAAAAAAATTAAATTTTCGTTAATACAACTCACATAAGTAATATACTTCGTACGTCGTAGAATGTCCCTCCTATGAATGGCAACAATTTTTATGCATATACAACATTTTGTCAGTCAGCTCCTCAATAAAAATACAATCATCTTACAAACACTAAACAAACACTCTCTCCTTAACTTATTGTAAACTATGCTTCTGTCAAAGTCCATGTTGCATAAAAAACACAACAAAACACTTAACAATATCAATAATATTTGTGTTTCATAAGAGTTCATCTCTTTCATAAGTACATATACCAATCTCATATTATATTAAAATTCATATGTGACAACTTTAATCAGTTCGTTGGCATTAGTCAATATTTCTGGCTGCTTGAACAAATCGTTAAATAGCGTAAAATTACGTTTCTCATAGTTTAAAATGTGTTTCTGTGACATTTAAAAGAAATACAACTCACATAAGTACTGTACCTCATATGTCACATTGATAAAATAGCGGCGAGAAAATTGATTTTAAGTGTCTGTTGTTTAGGTGTGGGTGGGAGTATTTTTTACTTCGTACATTTTTATTTGAGAGAGAAATTCGCTCTCTATAATTGTTTAGTTTTATTTTATATACGTCACGTCGCTAAATTGTTGTTATCTCGCTGCAATACAATTATTTAATAAAATATATTACTTTTTATGTTATATAGCTAACAAACCATTAACCATTTAATTATATATAATGGATTCGAATGTACTGAACGTGTAAAATCAATTAAATGTTCCGAGAAATATGTTATGTATAATGTGTGTGAAATGAATTAAATATTCTAAGAACTATTAAAACAAACATGTTTACTACATAATTTTATTTTATTTGGATATTTTTTTATCAGTAAGCATAAATGACGAAATAGTAAACTGTGTAAATCCAGTTATTTAATTACTTAATAATAGTGGATTTGAGTTTGAAAGTGTATGGTAATATATTCTGTCCTACGAAGGAGTGTACTTATATCACAGTAATGTTGGTAATTTTTTTGTTATGTTGTGAATCATCGTTTAGATTCCACGATATTTTACGTATTTAACATCGTTCCATTGAAATTAACTCATTTAGTAAATTAAAAAATTGTTCAACACATATGGAAGGTTCGATTTAGTTTCTGAAATTGACGTTATCAATTGTAGGGAAAAAAACACGTTTCGTGGGACAGGGTAAATAATGAAATGAAAAATATTTTTTTTCTTAGTTCGGTATAGCCTACTTTAAGTCATAAAGACTAAAATTTTTGCTTTCCCATTTCATCTCATCACTCGCGTAACAGACGGTTATCAGCCTTAATGTGTGTAAATTTAAGTCGAATTTGATTGAAATGCTTGTTTCAAGTCTTAATCTCTAAAGGACACTTTTAAAGACTGTCGCGTTTACAAATCCATAGATTACATTTGTTACTACTCTACTTTTACTGACGAAACTAGAACCCATTATCTCGATATTTTCCACGCAACATCGTGCATCAGGACTTCGTCTTCTTTGTAGATTTCACTGTGTCGTAACAAAGAATATGTTATATATCCTTTCGTGATTAATGTCGAGGGTCTTGACGAAACGAAAAGCAGTGCAGAGGTTCTGGTTGTTTGAAAGAGTGTTCTTCTGTGTTCTCAGATTTTCAGTGGCTAAAGCTAGAAGTCATTTACAGCGCGTTGTGATAACACGCAACTGGCACATCACAGTAGTACGGTCAACGCCACAAGTTGTCGAGACGTCTGAGGTGTCGTGACGTTTCGCACCTGTGCTTGAGGCACGGGGAATTCCTCCAAATTAAGTCCTGTGAAGAGACCCTATTTCTCCTTCCCCCTGGTGTCTTTGGCCGACTCAATCACGAGGACGTCCTAGCTAGCCGAATACTCCAGGCGGCACCATGCACGTGTGTGTGTGTGTGTGTGTGTGTGTTGGCGCTCCCGCACACCGCAAAGGTATCACCGCTTACAGGGGAGGGGGCAGAATTATCCCTTCCTGCTCTCCGCAACCACCTGGCTTTCCCCTCTCCTCGGTGTAAACTTCTTTAATCTTGCCCCTGACGGGGACCAATCTTCCTATGTCCATGGCTGCGCGACTCTCTAATAGGTACTAATTGCGACAGGTTTATACTCGGCTGCTCCGGCGAACACAAGAAGAGAAAGGCAAACCGGAGGGTGGGGGGGGGGTGGACTTTTGTACCCTTTCTCTTTCCACCCTGAGCGCGCATCTCACGCGGCTCCCTTAACCCCTTTCTCCTCTCTTCTCCTCTTCCCTTTTTCCCAATTAATTGACTCGCGATAATTAAGCAAACCCTGTTACTAACCCCCTGGGGCGGAGTTATAACGATTGTGTGTAGGAACAAGAAGTGTGGTGGAGAAGGGAGGTGGGGGTTGGTACGTCCTCTTGTACCTACCCCCTTGTCCTCTCTCTCGAACCAAAAAGCCTGCATGCCCTTAACGAGCGTCGGTGCCTCGCCGCCCCTCCACTCCGACGCTTTTGTCTGATTAGATAAAGGCATGCTTAAAACAACAACAGATACGCCGGTTCTAATGAAAGGTAGGGAGGCGGCGCCCGCCCCCTTCCCTCCCTCGCCTTTATGCTCCTTCATGTGCGAGCGAGGCCGACACGAGGCAGATTAGGTTTTTTTTTTCGGGAGAGAGAAAAATGGAGCGACGAAGATGAACTGAGAACCATGTTCCATTTTGTGTGTGGAAAGTCCGTTCTGCTGGGCTGGGTTTGTCACAGCAAAAAAATTGCCAAGCACTTGTGACTACGTGAAAAGATTGGAGAGGTACGATCACATGTAAAACTGGCTCTCCTTGGTAAATACGTCGATGTTCCCATGACGTGGTAGGCCTGCGTTATTTAGCCGCTTGTTTTCCTCTTCCGCTTCGAAGTGAAATTACATAAAAAAAACGTCGAAATTATTCTATTAAGGGCATTGATGCTTACAGAAGAGAATAATTGTTAAACTGCACACGGTGCTTGGTAGAGTAGCCACTGGGGTTACCTGCTTGAAGTTACGTGCCCTGAAAAAGAAATTGGTTACTTGCTGCATTGTTGAAACATTTTTGATAATTGAGAAGTCCACACACACGCACTTTCGGAACATCCGCAACAGATTACACATGCATTATTGTATGAGACAGAATGAAGATAAAAGATGTGCTTAGTGTTGTGAGGTATGTATATTACTCCTTTGATCTATCTGTAGTTGCCTAGTGAGAAAACATGATTTGTAACCAAGTTTTTCATTTTTGTGACATTAATTTATAGCTACTTAATTTACAATCCCCGTGGAAAAATAATTCCGAGCTTGATTCCATCTGGAGAATATTAGGTCAAATGGATGGTAAAAACTGTTTTATAGGATCGTTCTTTTTTTTTTTCCTGAGTTGATTTTGAGATTCCTGTAAAGTTCAATAGACCTAAGTCTTCATTGTTAATATATACACTATGCCCTCCTAACAAAACTTATCAGTAGCATTGTTTGTTAAAAATTTGCAGGTTGTAACAAAGCATTTGGTCAAATGTTACAGATGTGTATAAATTTCAACTTATTTGCCAATTAACCTAGGTATTTACTATTCTATGACCATAGTTACCACGTGCCAGGAAGAATGTAAGTTTTAATAGTCTATGTATTGAATGTGTAAGGTATTGTGTATTGGAACTTTAATGACTTCTGCAGCTTTTATATCTAGGCTAGAAAGATTTTGTTTTGTACCGCGAATTACAACCTGATCTGATCACATAAGAGAACAAACCAGGGGTTAGCTACGAGGAAAGTATTGACTGGAAGTTGTGTTACGACGTTAAAAACAAGAGAAGCAGTTTGTTGAAGAACGATTGAGAAACATTTTATGGGAAATAAGAACGTTCCCGTCGATGGTGCCGAACAGACGTGCAGTCAAGAAGACCTGAGGATTTCTTCGACGAGACGCTAAATTGTTCCTACGCGTCGTCAGAAAGGTCTCATTTTGCTTCTACGACTATTACCAGGAGAAATACATTTGAAATTATCCATGATGTCAACGCCGAAGAATGATATTAAAGGGAATTATAAAGAAGAGCCTGTGGTACAGGGTCTCCGAGGTCTTCAGTTCAACATGTCCACCATTCGATGAAAGAGGAGAACGAGAGCTTCATCCGAGGGCGAAGAGGTCGCGATCGTCTTACAAGAACCAAGAGGACGTGGTCGCCATCCAAGGACGTGAAGGACGTGGTCGAATAAGTATTGAGGGATGATCTAGAGGCAACTGTCCCGACCTACTACAAGACATCCTTGGTAAGACCAATCCAAAAGTACGCCGTCGTGCCAAGTTTAGTTCTTCGTCAAGAGTTGGAAAAAAATCTAGTACATATTCGATAAATTCCCGAAAAATTAGTTGATTATGCAGAACAACTTTATAATTCTTTTTATATCTGAACGGGTGTAATTTACTTCAAAATTAACTAAAACCTAAGATCGACCCCGATATTTCTTAACCTGAGCTAGCAAAGAACTTAAGGAAGTTTATAAGCTGTTCTCGAAATGAACAGGATTTTGAAACGTCTAGAACTCAGAAAATTACGTAGAACCTGGTGATGGTCAGGTTCGTACCCGAATTAATCACCTTGGTCACGGTAAAAACAAATCATTTAATATGCCATACACTATCATAATTTTTGCTTATTTTTTTATCTAGTAACCTGACTTGCCTGTAGAAGTCAATATTTTCTATTGTGTAAATTCTGTTTGAATATATTTCTTATGACTTCTACGTGCGTTTAGTTTCCATTTGGTCAGTAGCTCTAGTAACAGAAATACTGGTTGTTTTTTTTTTTCTAATTTGTCTCACCCTTTAACAAAGTGAAAAAAAAGTTTCACAAGGTAAAAAAAACTTTTGATGAAGAAAAACAAAAGCAGCATCTAAATACGTAACGCTGTTGTGGGGTTCAAGCTATAGAAAGACGGTAGGAACAGCCTAGCTGTCATCCGTCAAAATAATGGCCAAACTACACCCGACACTTCTTGACTTCGGTGGTAGGCGGAGAGACGATATCATAAACGTTGGATGAACTACTGTAGTTGGTTGTTGGGATTTGAGGCAAACCGAAGGTAGTATCGTGGTGGTACGAAAGGGATGGGGTAACTAATCGGAATTTTCGCCGTCGCATACACGCACTGGACGGTCAGAAGGGTAGGAGTAGGGCTGATCAGCGATATCAATTAGTTGCAACGGTTAATTAGAGTTGGCCGTCGGCCCACGGCCCGTGATCCGCACGACACCAGCGATTGTGGGCTTGCTTGAGTGACTGAACTCGTGAAGCTAACTTGATAGCCTGTAATTTCACATGTTAAAAATGTAAACAGTTGGGGGTGGCTCTGTGTCCGTGATAGGGAGCGGGGGTAACAGCTGGTAAGTTGAACACCGTCAATACGGCAGCAGGACGACGTATGTGACTCAGTTTGGAATTGCGCCGTGAGAAAATGTTAATTATACCAACTAAAACCTGCTTGCCGCAACCAAGTAATTAATTTGTATTGTGCCAGTTAAACATTTTTTCTTGTTGAAGTTAAAATAATTTGCTTTAATTTTGTGTGTAAACTCGTATTTGTTCGGTACAGTTAAATATTAGTTCGGCTATTTATAGAGTTTATTTCAGAACCATAAAGATAATTTGGTAGTATCGAATATCATACCTGGGACCTTCATGATTGAAGATCGAAAATTAGCAATTACTGGCAGACGTAACATCATTTAAGCATCTTCAGATGTGTAAAATATGTATGCAGTTACGCGTTTTCAAAGTTTACGTCTTTACTTCACGATTGTTTTACGGGATTATTTTAGTAAATGAATAGTATGTCTCAGTTACAGGTATGGATATATCGATACTGGAGCAAAAACTGCAGAATAACTCTCGAGGTGCAGTCATGAAACACGGCGTGCACAAACACAAAGATATGGTTGGAGTAACAAAATATACAATTGTGTTTTTTTTTTTCGAACTCGTCAAGTGTGCGTACTGGATCACCAAAATTATATGTCTTGTTTTGTCGGCATAGTTAGATTGTGTCGTCTCGTACTTTATAACGGTAACCCAAATACGGACAATGTTAATTTGGAGCTGTTAAAACAAATGATGCGTTTTATTATTGTATTTTAACGAACAAGTATAATGCAATTTATCTACGTTATTGCTAGAGACTTACAAAATTCCCGCTATCATTTGCTAGCAGACTAAACTTCACTTTCCTATACATAACAAAGCATAATCTGCGATTCAATTCGTTGTCCCTGCCTGCTAACTTGCTGCTTGCTTGAGCAACTACTCTACTTCTCAGCTTGTCTACGCTGGCCAAAAGAATCAGTCGCAAACCGAGGTCGAACAATGAAAATCGCGTTGCGTTTTACCATAGTCTGTTTTAACGCAGCGAGTGACTAATGTAGTGTGTCAGGAAATTTAAGTTTTAATGTCACTTCCTATAATCAGAGACACAGACGTTTCTCGAATTCATTTAAGAATACGTCAGACGTCGAACTCTTGTACACGTAAGTTATTTTAGCTACTATTTCGCAGTTACTGAAACTCTTCCTTGAGGACTGACAGCCAATAGCAGACCTGTATGAAAACACTCAGCGACTCCTGCGCTAGCTTGTCAGATGTATAAACATACAACTGGTCACTCACTGGAGCAGCAGCCAATGTACAAGTATACCCGCCGTACGGTAAAATGATACTTTCTGGAAGTCCTGCTTCTAGCTTGGATCTGTTTTCACACCAACTATGTATCCTTCCACCAAGCGTCAACAATAACATTGCTAGTATTACGGCTGCACTACAAGCCGACGTACATTGTTCTTCCGCCGCCACTAACTACGCCACCTGTAAAATATTCCAATACATGCTAAACATACGTTTGCATTATATTTCATTTCCTGAAAATTGAACACATTATGTACACACGCAATTAAACTATTTTCAGTATTTTAGTCGCTCGTCATAATATACAGAAGAACTATTTCTACGTCATCAATGCCAACCCCACCATCCTCCAACTATCGTATAAGAGACGTGTTTAACTCACTTATAAATAGAGGCACGAGTATTTCGCGTATTCATCTGGCAACAGCCTAGACTTCTCAGTTCTATACATGCACCGGCTGAAGACGAATGTCCATTGGCTTCTAACAATACAAACACGTGATATCCGCACGACTTGTTTCCTTATTTATAACTGGCTTGCAGTCGTCAAATGTGTGTTAAAACCGCTCTTGTCTAATCACAGAAGGAGGAGAGAAGTATACGTTATTGACGTTCAACCTGACCTAGAATCAATACGCGTAATAATCGTGCCTCTACTTATAAAATAATTATTACGAACAATTTTCATACTCGCGTACGCGTAACAATAAAAAATAAATGTATGTATTATCTAATCGTATTGCTTTTTTCATTTGTTACGTAGTTCTATATGGTAATAACAGAAGTATTCCTGTATCTATAACCAGAGCCCCGGAAATTACGCGGATTCAACTGAGGAGAGGTTGGATTTCTAAGTCACGTATATGCTGGAAACTTTTTCGATTGGGTCACTGTTTATTAACCGTGGCCTTGAGGACTCCGAACCAATGACAAACATGCATAAACACACTCATGTACTCCCGCGCTACATCGTCAAATGTTCAAATGCTCCCTCACTGGAGCAGCAGCCAATATACAAGTATCTGAGGACATAGTGTATACAGGACCGTGCAGTCCAGCATGCTGGCCGTTGAACCCGCGAACTATCCGGGACTCTATATATAACATTTGTAAATATTTTATTATGGCTTGAGAATTAGAATTTAGTAAAATAAATTTGCTTCATGGCAATAAATGTCACTTTTCACACGATAAAAAAAACTATTGTAATTAAAAATATGTTATGGTTTATATAAATCTTTTTTCTCGAATGAAGGAAAAAATAAGTTGTGGAGTCTGAAACCTAATAATAAATTTATTCGGAATGACGGTCGTTATGCTTTCGTTTTATTGAGGAAAATTTCTTTAACATAACACTTGGTAACAAGCTTGAATAAGAAACATCTCAGAATATCGTATTTCTTGCCCTCGCGAATTAGTAACACGATAGCGAGACGCGGGGCGTGCTCGCGCAAAGAACAAATATAGTAGGCTAATAATGTAAATGTATTCACTGGTAATTTGTCAACATTTCCAGTTTCAAAGGTAGGTTGAATTTACTCTTGTTGAAATACTCTCACGTATCAGTCTTTAGAAGTTCGTGGAAAAAACAGTGCTAAGTGAAATAAACCTTTGCTCAGATATTACTCGAAATGTTACAATATTAGTTTTCTTTTTATTTTAATAGTTCACATCAACTCTGTACGATTCTTTTACTCACTGTAAAAATGTTTGTTAAATGTTAATTATGATTAACAAATAATTTTTTTTCTCATACAAATCATTATTCTTAAATAAAAAAACAGTGAGAACTCTGCACTTAAAGCCTCAGCGTATAAAGCATTCAGCCTGGTAGTTTGGATGTGGTATGAATTTTAGAATTAATAATTTAGCAACACTTCAATTTTAATGATAACTATTTCAAACAAACAATATTCCGTTGAAAATATCTGGTAGTATACTGCCTGTGTCGAACTTTGAGACTGTTTATTAATAACTTATTACGCATACAGTAAATTTCAAAATTATAGAAAAATATGTGCGAAATTTTTAAAATCTTATTGATCGCAATATTTCATCTGGGTGTAATAGGTCTATATCCCGAAGAAAAGTTATTAAGAATATATTAGTAACTTACGCGACTCTGATGTTTACAAAGTAACGTAGATAATATCAGTTTACTGTTTTTTTTTTATTAAGTCTCACAATCAAAAAGTAAATTCTACGTTGTTAAAGATAGTAATATTATAGAAAAAATTATTGACACATAGTAATATATTATTACTTTAAATTTAATAAGTACTCCATGAACGAAAACTAACACAGTTAACATGCTAAGTTTAATGTCACGTGTAGAAATTCAGTCGCAATCAGGTTGACTTAAATTTTCTTTATTTGAAAATTATTTTTTTTATTTCAGAAGTGGTTTCTATTACACGAATTAATTGAATAACAATTTTTTCTGATAAATTGTACCTTGCAGTGTTTCAGAATACGTGTATGAAAAAAAACATTGTCGTGGCGTGAAAAAGAATTTTTCCGTGTAACTGGAGACCAAAATGTTAGAGTAACCAAAATTTAATTATTTTAAATGTTACGTAATTTTTAATAGATTTGTTGAGTTATTTTTACATATTTTTCTCAGCTTAAAACTACTTCACATGTAGTGTTATAATTTGATAGTTATGGAGTAGTAATTATTTTAATGTGAAATAACTCCTTTGGTTAAACACATCTATAATATGCTATATAATTACACACTGTGTGTTCTGTGCAGTATATTATGTGTTTGATATTAGACATGATGTATTGTGAACTATACATCATATAATATTATATACCTACGTGTATATAGAGTCTAAAACGCTTTGCAGTTTTGGTCCAAAAATAGTCGAATATAATCTACTGGTCATCTAAACTTCAGAGAATAATTATTCGGAACTCCAATCATTTTTAATTCACGCTGAATGAATAAAGTTACACGTACAAGTAACCGTAGCTTTTTATTTGCTAATTTTACCAGATGATTTTATGCCATGCGATCAAGTAATCTTGTGTGCCTGACTCGTGTTCGGCAGATAGAGGATATGACTCTGAACAGCTGTATTTATTATCCTACACGCCTTCTTATCTTCGCTCGAGGAGAATTATAATGCTTAGGTAACAGTGATTTTTACGAAACGTTTTCTGCATCAGCTATATTTCAGTTCCTTACGTGCACCTCTGCAGTTTTGCTTCATTATTATAGACAGCGTGTATTTCTAGAAATACGTTTTCCATTCGATTGTACAAATCTTAAAAATAGGTTACTGACTGTAACACCACACGTCTGTGATTTTGTGATTTACGGTAAAACGTTAAGACACGTAACATTTAAAAACAGCCTACAACTGACCATGAAGCAGAATTGCAGATGTGTACATGATGCACTGAAACAAACTGGTTCAGAAATCGCACCAAAAATATAGCTCCCTAAAATGCAGTTTCTCTTTTACCATTTACGAGCATAAATAAGCTAATAATAAATTACGAATGTGAATTCGAATGACAAACTCTGGCAGGATGTTTCATAAAAAAAATATACGAAAAAAATATACGCACAAATATTTACTAAAGTGAATAGTAAAGAACAAATTACCGGTCGAAAATAAACTTTAAAAATCATTAAACTTAAATGATAAATAATTGTGACTAATCATTGGCTCAACACTCTAATTCTGAATTAGTGAATATTCACTTATTTATGCCGATGTATGGAGCAGTTTCAACATACTGAATCAGTGAGCGCACTGTGAAATCGGCGACTATTCACAGATTCAGTTAAATAGTGCCAACATTCCACAAGTTAATTAGTGAATGTCCACAGATTTTCCAGTAATTTTTCACTGATTCAATAAGTGAAAACTGTTATTTGAAGACAACTAAAAAAACTGGTGAATATTCACTGATTCATTTGTAAGATGTTGGCACTCTTGAAGAAAATCAGTGAATATTCACAAATTAAGCAATGGCTACTTTCACTTATTCAAATTCACTGAAAAAAATACTTATTAGTCACTGCAAAACATTTTGTTAAAATGGACCTTACCAAATTTTTTTGTAGCGGTTACAAATTTTTTTTGTAGTCACTGCAAAACTTTATTGAGAACAGCAAAATTTTTTTGTGGTCACTACAAAAAAATTTGGTGAGGTCCATTTTAACAAAATATTTCGCAGTGACTAATAAGTATTTTTTTCAGTGTTGTTGAAACTGCTCCATCTATCAGCGTGAATCAGTGAATATTCACTAATTAAGATTTAGAGTGAATTACTAGAGATTTTATGACGAAGATGTTATATCTATAAAATGCGGTTTGTTACAATATACTTCATGAAAGTAAGTTTGTATACTTTGATTAGCATTATATTTACTATCATAACGGTGCAAGAATTTTTTTAATTAATGACATATGAAACAGCATATCTAAATTAATTAAAACTTAAGCATTCTTAGGTGAAACGATTACGAGAAATCCTTGCGTAGTATAAAATTATCGGGCAGATTAGCGATGTGCAACATCCATACTAATGAACAATTTCATACGAAATTTTTCGGCAATGCTTATTTGTGTTAGTAATTCCTTTCAGTGAAAAGTGATAGACTACTTACATTTCCGTTTTATATAATCTCAAGAAATAACCTGTCGACTGAATTCACACTAATCTTGTGCATAAGTTTGTGCAAGCGAAAATTAACGTTTACTTTAACGTACTGAGAGTTGTATTGTTCAGACAAAATATAAAATGCAGAAAAATTCATAAACTGATTTCAACTGACACAAACATTTTTGTCGATCCAACAACATTTACTGGACACTAAAAATACAGCGTCTTGGCTCAGTTTTGCATATTTTTTAGGCCAGATACAAGCGGTTATACGTTAATCTGAACCAAACCTCTCGCTATTAGATTCCAGGGATTATGAGCTAGAAAACATTATTCCTTTCCAAAGATTTCATTCAAAAATATTTAGATGTTTCTTTTCCTTTCTGTAATAAAACACACGAAACCCAAATTGCGGCACCCAGTAATGAGGATACTAGGAAGGTAGAAAAACATTATATAATAAACATATGTCGAAAAAATTAAAACAGACAGCGGTATGTGATGTACATTTATAGGTGAGATGAACATGGGAGTAAATAGAATGCAAACGAAATCGTTTCGCACAATAAACTGAAAATAAGGGACATATGCTATAACAGCTGTGATGTTACAGGAATCCATTACGACTAAAACAAGCGTAAGAACAAATTTAGAATGATATCTGCAAGTAATTAAAAACGCTGAGATCAGCAGTGCACAAAACAAACCCATAGCCATGCCCAATGATGAAAAACGTACAACTCGACAACCGAGCTAAAACTGTCAGTTCAGATTAGACTACCTAACTGCATTGTTGATGTATTTTTTAAGTGCACCACAAAAGTTTGCGATATTTAAATGAATTCCAATTAACTCTAAATTAAATAAATTATAAAGAACGATCTAAAGCTGAAAGCTCTTCCTGGGACAACTGTGAACGTTGAGATAATAGTGACAACGCTTCGTTTTTAAATATTGTAGTCAATGAAGTAGAGATTTAGAGACCAGATATCATAAAATTAATTAATGTAATAGGCTATGCAATATTAGAAGCTTGTTCACAAATTACTTGCCCTACGTCTGTGACTAAAGTTTCTATGTTACGGAACTAAACGTATTCTCAAAGAAGCCATTACTATTAGTAAATCAATTATTTTAATATGAAAAAGTTAACAAGACGCTGAATATAGTATCTTTACTTTTTTTTTTTTTTTTGCTATAGGTACCTACTACTGAAATATCAAGTAGACTCTTAAACAATAATATAAATTGATCTAATAACAAGCTTATTCTCGGTAGATGTCTAGTAATCTGAATTGCCTGCAAGGAAACAAGTAAGAGGCCTTCATTACCAACGTCTTCGGAACTATTGTATCGTCCCAGTGTACAGTACACCTAGTGTGTCAGGAATGATGAGGTAGCAGTAGACTGTACCTTGTAAGGACATGGCAACTGTAAGGGACTGTACTATGTGGCAGGTTCATTAGGAGGATTCCAGCAGCCGTCATAATGGACCTCTTTCTCCCCTCCTTCCGCTTCCCCCTCCCTTCTCCCCACCACTAGCCCCTTTCCCCCTTGTTCCTGCAATGGCGACAACCGAAGAGTCCACGCGCCAATGGTAACAAGCATCGTTATTTTCCGACGAAACCAGTTAAAAATACTGAAACTTCTTTTTACTGACATGCTCGTACATATTTTTTGTCTGATAATGAATGCGTTTATAATAACGGAATCCCTGGGATTTTTGTATCGACAATTCCTCGCCACCATTTGCTATACTCGTGTTTCGCCCTCTCATTCTTCCCCCGTCGTAATCATTATATGTTTTCGTGTCGCGAAAATGGCGACACATGTTTCATACGAATATTTACAGCTTCCCGTCTCTTTATCGCAGCGCGGCCTACAGCATTTTTTTTCTGCCCGCGCCAATCCTTGCAGAGGCACAGAATGGAATCCTGGAGTGTGGGATTTCTGTGCTTTTCGTTTGCGGTTTTTTTTGTGTGCGCGCACGATGCTTTGTGTTGTGTTGTGGGTTTGTGTGTATGCGTGCGTTATATTGGATTTTGTTAACAGTCGTGTGATTTTTATCATTCCCTAAAAAATAAAAATGTTTGACGAGTAAGGTGGACTTTTGCTCCGTGACCCGAGCTAAATAAGCTAGCAACTGGCTGCAAAAAAAACAACCTTATGAACAAGTTTCAACAGCAAAGCATTGTCATTATTCTATCACGCCTTGTAGCAAGCTATTTTTTCGTTACGATTCAAAAATCTATTTTCTAGTTAACTACTCTTCATATTGTGACAATATTCTTTTGAAATAGTTAGAGACACGGGTAAATCGCGGGAAAAGTTGATTGTTTGCTAGGCTCCAACATGCTATGTATAACACTAAAGGTTTTGTACTTATATTGGCTATTGTTTATATGAAGCACTGTGTCCCTCTTCAACAGACACAATTACAACTGTACAGTTTTAACACAGAAAGTGTGTGATTTGCCAGAAAACTGTTCACACTCGTCACGATTGAGATACTACAGTTTATTGGAGACTATGTTAAATATTTTCGCGATTTTCCAGCGTCTCTAGAAATAGTGTCTCAACTTTTAGTAAAAAAAAAAACAATACAATAAAATTAGATGTGATAGTTAGGAATGCACAAAAATAGGTATCGTTTATAAGAATAAACAGTATAAATAGGCCTAATTTATTTTACCGAGCAATTTATATATCTTATGTATTCTTGCTAGATCTTAATTGCGAAACATCTCCACTCTGCAATAAATTTAAGTATTTTTAATTATGTGAATACTGCCATAGTTGCTTGTGAAGGCAAATGGTTTTTTGCTGAGACAATTAGCCTACATATAACTAGATCCGGTGATTTTTTTGTGAAAATAATTATGCAACATGTTTAGAGATGACGGTTTATCGCGAAAATATTTTGTTACAACATACCCTTGAAAACACTGTGGCTTCTTGCTATAAATATGATTGGGAGATATACGTCTGACACATCGCAGCTATCTGCAAACCAATAATTGGAATTAAATATTACAACGGGATTCGTATTGGCTCAGTCAAATAGGGGAAACAGCTCCAAGTACAAGCTAAAGCTAACAATCTTTTAACATGTTGAACTTGGTTGAAACCCAGCAAACAGTCAAGTTTTCCCGCGATAAACCATCATCTGTAAACATGTTGTTTCAATGCCTCACGTTCATAACCATAACTATGATTCATGTTTGTTAGAAGCGTATATTTATGCAGAGGCGTCACTCATTTGACTGTTCCAATGAGAATAACGTCACTGCTATGCCACACGTCTGTGATTTGAGGGTAGATTTCCAAGTCATCGAGAGTGAAAAACAGCCAATCACTGGCAATGAAGCAGAGCTGCAGATGTTCACGTGAGGCATTCAAACAAAATGTTGCATAATGGACGACTTGAAAAGAAGCGGAGCTTCAGTAAGGTGTGGGATACAATAATTCCTATCTCCATGGATACCGCAGCCGAACATAACCTTCATTTAGTTGTTTGGCTTCACATGTCCCGGATGAGATGTACGTCAAGAAAATTGATTATTTGTTTGGAATTTGCCGTTTTTTCAGGTAAACATTAATCTTATGTATTTGCGTATCTTAACCATGAAATTGCAACTAATATTTTTTACCCTTGCGTGCAAATCTATGAATGCGCAACATTTTTGCTTTCTGCAGTTACCAACTAGCAAATCAGCATGTTTGTAAAGCTTTGTTTCCCACAGTACTTTTCCCCTGCGGTGACGTCAGGGGGCGTGTACTTCAAGTCGTCCATTCTTTTCACCAATAATCACTGACTCTGCATCACAAGCTCTCTCTCTCTCTCTCTCTCTCTCTCTATATATATATATATATATATATATATATATATATATATAGAGAGAGAGAGAGAGAGAGAGTCCGATAATTTTCGCGAAAAGATTTTTGCAGCACTTTGTTTCATTGCCTTACGTGCGCACATGCATCTCTTCTATGTGGTCAGTGATTGGACGTCTTAACACCCAGCGTGTGGAGGTTAAACCCGCAAATCACAGACGTGATGTGTCACAGTTATCCGTGTACTGATTGGCTCAGTCAAATGAATAATAACTCTGCGCAAAAATACTCTGCTAATAATCATGAAGTCGAGCTGCAGGTGTGCACATAAGACACTGAAACGAAGTGGGGCAAAAATATTTTCGCGAAAACTACCGGGGCCCTAGCTATATGTAATACAGACGTGGAATGACGTGGCGGCTCATTTGATACGGGCGAACTTGGCCGCTTATTGGCTGCCTGAAGCTGTTGATACCAGCCCCGTGTATGTTTGGTTCCTGCATGTTACGGCAGGTTTCCTATTGGTCTGGCTGCCGCGTAGCAGGACAGCCGCCTTACGCTGATTGGCGGTAGGCGTTTCCGCCATGTTACTAGCCAGGGAAGCCATGTTGTTGGTGTGTGTGACTGAGTTCGCTGTCCTACCGACTATTTCACTTCTGTATTCTTAAATATTCTGTGTCTGCTTATAGGTTAACCTACACAGAGACGGTGGAAAATGGCGAGAATGCTTTTTACAGCGTATACTCCAAACCAATGTAGTGTCCTGCGCCTCGTATGATTGGCCAATGGTTGTATGCCCCGGTGTAGCTGTTTACAGACACATTACAAACATTCAGTTGTAGAGCATCAGTATTATCATTGGCCCAGACAAATGGGGATCCCTCAGATACGAAAGAAAAGCATCTGAAATCACTGAAGCCGAGCAAACAACCGAATTTCCCTTCGATAAATCACCTTCCCTAGCATAAATAACATTGATCGTTACATAGTCTTTAAGATGTCACCCTTAGTTTTATGTCTTATAATTCCTCTCATGTGAACCGTGCACAACGGCCATAGAAATAAATAATTTCTATATTTTCTTATACTTGTTACCACATTCTAGACATAATTTTGTAGGTTTCCGTCCCTTAATCGAAGCATTTAAGGACACAGATTCATATATCAATCATCCGACAAGTATACAGTATGTACTAAGCCAGCGGTCAGATTAAAATTGACAGCAAAGCATAAATAAAGAGACAGATTTTTGGGGACAAGAATTTTTCAGCAACTTATTTCAGCGCCTTACGCGGACATCTGAAGTTTTGCTTCATGGTTACTGGCAACATGTTCTTGTGCAGAAGTGTCAGAGATTTGTCTGTGCCAATCAGAGCAAGGATACTGTGACACTGTTATTAGAGGGTAGAGCCCCAAGACGTTAAGAGCTAAAACATCCAATCATTGACGAGCACGAAGCAGTTTCAGATATGTGCGTAAGGAATTAAAACAAGGTGGTTCAAAACTCTTTTCACCAAAAACCAATGCCTTTAAGTGTAAACTAATAAACGAAGGAGGTGAGGACATTGTGGATTTGTACTGTCAACTCAAAAATAAAATTAAATTAGAAAATTACAGAGATGGTAAGGTTAATTTTTTCGTGCAGTATTTTTTTATCGTCTCGAAAGAGAACAGTTGAGGATGTTCAAAAATACGATCAATAAAATACTTGTTCAAAAAATTATTCTTGCTGTGGTCACGTTGACAGATAGCGCATCCATCCTACGGATCATTTTATATGCCCTTACAAGGACAGTTTTAGCGAGGATACCTCGTAGATGGCAGTTGTTGTCCATGGAAACATGGCAGAAGGCGTGATCCTAAAATGAAAAAGTAAATAAGTTGTTAGGGAGAAGAAAGTTCGTCAATATATCGCACAAACGCCAACGTCCCTCAAGTTTACATTCAGTTATGCGTCTATTCAAATCCAATAAATTATACCGAAGAGTCCACGCGCCAACTGTGAAAAGCTTCGTTACTGTGCGACGAAACCAGTTAAATATACAGTCAATAATGCAAATCGATCGTCACTAAGTCTCACGATAAACAACCAAACATTCTATAATGAGTTGTCAAGTCTATACAAACCATTTATGCCGACACTCTTTTGAAAACGGTTGACCATAAAATATATTTTACTTCATAACGTAGTTCTATATGATGCAGATATCTGATATACTAATTCAACTGGTGGAACAGGCTAAGTAGTTTTGTACTGATATCCGTAGACCGATGAGATTGTTGTTTTAACATACTTTCTCCAATGTTCCAAAAAATTTTGAGTCATTCGCAGGGGCGTCATTCAGAAGAGGCAGGGAGGTGTACGAAATATATTTCTTATATTTTGTTATTTAAATAATGCTAACTTAAGCACACAAAACTAAAGTTTTATTATTAAAGTTTCTTTTTTATACATGGTTGATTAATAAAAAAGATTCAACGAGGTCACTGTCAACGAAGAAAAAAAAACTTGCCACCCCCCCCCTTTTTTTTTTTTCTCCTTGAAGAAAAGCCTGAAATGACGCCCCTGCATTTGGGAACGAAGAAGCTCTCCGGCAATAGGTTTTTGTATTCTAAGTGTATTTTTGAGATATTGTAGGTTATAATCTAAAAAAATATTGCCACATATGATGTGGACATTATCACGTCTAAAAAATTTAATAAACATTAATCTAAAACTGGAGCGACTTTAATGAGTAATGTATTTAAAGTATTTAAAAAATCGTTATGTTTAAGGCTTACAAAACTAAAATGTACAGTGATTTTAAGTTTACTTCTGAATCTTAAGGCGTATTTTTTTTAATACTTACGTGAATGTAGCCGCTATTTATTTTCTATAGGATCACGGACTTGTTTGCCCTCTCAAGAATAACCGGATGTTAATACTATTCTTCCAAGATGGTTATCAGAATAACTGAGGTACATTTTCTCTCGCTTCTACACGAAAGGAGAAAAGTTGTCTCATTTTTCATAGGTGAGTTTTTCGGTGTGTTTCGTTAAAATCTTCTTTCTAGTGCCTATTCTTTACTATATGAATAATTGCGTTAGTAGCTAATGCTTTAAGTGATTATGCTTTCTGGTTACATTTTGAAACTACAATGTAGTAAGTGTTCTTCATTGTTGATTGTACATGTGTGAATTATTTACAGATCTCTTGGAAAAGAGGTAATTAAACAGGTTTTGATGTTCTTCGAACAGCCGAAATACTTCAGTCACTGAATCAGTAATGCAACGTAACGTAGTTTTTTGCCATTTATTAAAGTCAATAACAATTTATTGACATTTACAGCTGACCTAACGGAGTCCATTGCCGAAACTGTTTTTTCTTAATTGAAAAATTTGATTAATTTTTCGGCACATTAAAGTCCGAACTAATAACTTGCAGGTCAATATCCTCAGACGCTATTGATAATTTTTTTAAGTGGATTTAATATAGTTAGTATTTTGTGAGTAGTTTACATTTGGTCAGTTTATAAAGAACTCGTGATTGTTTTCGCTATTTAGATAATTCTGTGTGATTCTAATACATACAAATAACACTTTGTCATTTGTTGTACATAGTTTGTGTACGTGTCGTTTCGATGACGATAAATACTTCTTAAAGCGAATACATCATTGCCATATGACTTATTAAACATACTTAAATAGAGGTATGTTCAAGTCGTACGAAACATTTACCTGAAAATACAGAATATTTGACTCTCAATTTCAAATTCTTGGCACAGTTTCCTTAGAGCAATTGTAAATCGAAAGCCTTAAACAGGATGTCCAGTAATTGCCGTATAATAGACCTGGGCTAAATAAAAGATGAAAGTGTTAGGGGTAAAATGTTGTACGATGACATTTTACCTTCCCAATGTGGCAACATAGCACTGTTATTAGACCCCTATTGCGCTCCACATATATTTGACTTATCTTGCTACTACTGTTCTGATCATATTATATCACAAGCAGTCCAAACATAATTACATACTTAGTCGGCGTAACAAACATGTATATGATATAATACCTAGACATGGAGCGCTAGAGGAGAATTTATCCGTGCTGTGTTGCCACATTGCGCGTAAATTGTCGTAGAGTTTTATTGCCCCTAACATTTTCGTCTCCAGTTTAGCCCAGGATTCGCGTGGCGTACTTACTGTACGGCCGTTTCTGGACAACCTGTACATTTATCTGCGGTATATAATTTTTTGTAATTAAAGAGCTTGGTGAAAAAAAGACACGATATGTCACATTGAAAAACTTCTCCAAACATAAGCATTAAAAATCCATTTAAGAACGAAATAACCCAAGGCTTGGAACGTGTTCGTAAAATACGAATGCAAATCAAGAATCATATGTTAAAATTATGTTTGTTGCTTTTTCCTTCTTAAAGTTTAAAAATGTGACATATACTCTTCCCCCCCCCCCAAGTACTTCAGTTTTCTTGCTTTGAGATTAGCGACGAGCAAAGCCTAGAAAACAATGCGGGGAGATCATGAGTGTACGACAAGTTGCATAAGACGCTGGCGCGTAACGTAAAACCCTGCACTTCAAAACAAAAAAACACAACACGAAAATTTAAAAATATAAAAAGCAAAACACTCAGTTTGCTGGTTTTCTCAGATTTTATAGGCCTATATGTAGCTGAAGACTGGACTAAGTCTTATTCCCGGATAATGTACCTCATGCCCTTCAAGAAAGCGCGGGCTTTCGGCTTTATCATCAGTTTAGGCACTTATTTTTGTGTTCATGTCTTTCCTTCTTCGTTTGTTCGAAAATATTTGTTGCCACTTTCTGTATGCGTCATTCATTGCTACCGTTTGCCGATTAGTTGCTTTCGGTCGGAGAGAGTAAAAAATCGCGTAAATCTTTGATGAGAAAATATGGCGAGTACTTAATACGGTTCAGCTTTTTGTAGGCGATTACAAATGTTCAGTACCTACGCATAATACATGTCATTTACCTAGTAAATTGGACACTTCAACAATAACAAAACTAATGTACACGTTAACACTTCATAATAACCTAACAGTCACCTTTTCCATGCGATAAATGACCGTTTTTAATTATGGTTATGTATTATATCAGCTAAGTTTGTCAGTGTTTTAGTTTTTAAACTTTTTCCTACTACCCATCACGAAGCTTTGCAGGTATTAATGACCAAATAAAATGTGTGTGCAGGGTTATTGTTACGGCAGTTATTGTTCCCCTAGTGTGTGTAAAATAAACATAAAACTATTCCAGTGGACAAGATTTCGATACACACAACATTGGGACGGGCAACTGTTGGTCCATGTAAGCTGACAGAAATAATGCGAGTTGTTCCAATCAGATATGATTTCGAAAAATATGCAGCCACAGTCAGATTCTTCTTTACGTCGACTTCAAATAAACATCGGAACAGATGAAGGATAGCCTTCCTTCAACTACATGGCCTCAGTCCGTGGCGTGAGCAGCGTACAGAACTGCGTTTACAGGAGATTGTCTCAAACAGAACTTAATTCATCCCCGCATCTAGAAAATTGACTTCATCCATTCGGAAGTGCTTTGTGTGTGATCGATTCCTCTCTATAGGTACAAAGCATCGTTTTACTCTAGACAACTACTGAGTGATCAAATCAGTAATATAAGTACTTCAAGTCATTAAGAAAATCAGTTAAATTCATTCCTTCCCTCATAGAAAATGACATGGCATAGAACACGTGCTAACGAACGGGTTATTCTGAAAGTTTGCGTTCACTTCTATTCTAAAGTCCTCACAACTACTGCAACTATCTGTGTGAGTGTCAGGACACCTATTTTTAAGCAGGTAACCAAAGCGGCCACTCTAAAAAAGCACAATGTTCACTAATTTGGCCATCAACAAATTATTTGGTGGTAACAGTACTACAAAATAATTTTGCAGGGAAGGCTTCCTAAAAAGTTTTTTTGAGCAACTTCCAGCACGGTGACACAAAAATGGCGGTAAAGACACCGAATCCAAGATGGTCTTCGGCTGGGTTTCTAAACCAGGATTAGCTTGTTTTCTCAGTAATCTACCGTTTACCCCACACTTTTTTCTGACGCTGTTCCGTGTGTTATATCTAGGGATTAAAAAATTCCGCTCTTTTAATGACCTGTAGTCTATACCTCAAAATACTCCGCACGTGACAGATTTACCTGTTTGCCAGTTGGCTAGCACACCAGTGAACGTTGTACATTAGACAAGGTAACTGGAGAACTGGTGCTTGTTTCCTTGCAGGTTTATTGTTGGGTTTTACTATTAACGAAGTCGCATCACTGATACTAAATACCAGTAACAAAAACTTATACTCATATGTGAATGAATTCCGGCATGACCTAAAATTAATTCGCGAAGTTTTTCAGTTCCTACTCATATTTCACACCTGCTCAGTCAGAAAACTTCCCTGTTGAGTGCGCCGCCTGCCACGCGCTTCAAATGTGTCGCAGTGTGTTTGTGAACAGGTCTTTTCTACTAAACTTTTCCACGTGTGTCCATTGTGTCAACGTACGAAAAGAAAACACGTCAGCCAAGGTTGGAATATCACTGTTACGACACCTTGATCATTAAAAACCCGGTTACTAAGTCCTTCAGCATAGCTAATAATGGTATTTTCAGGCTGCCGTACTTCAAACTGTACTAACCGCACGTATGTGATACTCAGATGTAGACGTTCACTTAACTTTGATACATACTTTCCACCAATAAAATGATATTTTCACCTCTTAGTACTACATAGTAAAAACGGTTCGACGGGAACCTTCCACGGTAGTTTAGGGCTTGGCTCATTGAGGCGATGCGGCATTTGATACGCGCTTCAAGGTCGCCCTTATATCTCGGTCACTACCGAGCCTCCAACGCGCAGGTAGGCGGCGCAACAATGCTGACGTCACGAAACATCTCCCTCAGCTCTCCACCTCGGCCACTGGTCAGACGAAACTAGTATCCCGGACGGACGGTGCAGAAGGAAAAGAGGGTGGAGAGAGGCGAGGAGGAACGTGAAGAGCTGCTGGAAGCAATCCCCGGGGGTGTTGTAACTATCAGAACAGAACACTTGACCGCTCATTAGCAGGCGACTGTTGTCGGGTTGCCAGGCAACCGTCCCTCCTCCCCGCGACTGCCGACCAATTAGTAACACAGTATCCGAACACGCGGCGAGCCTCTTGTGACGGCTATTCACATTATTACCAGCTCGTTGACAGGCTTCTTATGAACCTGGAGTAGGTACGGAGAGGGATGTGAGGGTAGTGGAGCAGTAGGTAGGGTTCTCGTTGCCGCCAGCGATCCTGCCGGCTAGCTGGGTAATTACCAACCTGCCTCCGCCCACCTTGAGGGGTCAAGACCACCACTCAAGCCCTCGCTACGTTCTGCAAAGCGCCGGAACAATCCTGGTCTGATGGCCTTGCCACTCCATAGTGGCCAACCTCGTTGCCCTCGAGCTCACAGTATGTGCTACATACGTTCACATCTGCGGCCACATTGGAGAGAAGTTGTATACAATGTACAGTACGTTTGGCAGTGTCACAAGTTAGGTTAAGTCTACTACAGGTTACGAATGTCTTAGGGACGAGTTTGGCAAAGGAAAAGTTTTTGTGCTAGCCGCTCTGTTATCGGTACGAAGTCTAAAATATAATATGATCTTTGAAAGAACTATGCAGGCACTAAAAATAATGTATGACCGTAGTAAAATGAAATTTACCTAGGCTTGGCGAAGAGAGAAGTTTAATTTAATTTTGAAGTGAGAATTAAACCGATTACGGCTTTAAAATTATCAACTTCATGTAACTTATATATTAAATAATACTCTGTGGTTGGTCAGGTTACACCTCATCAGACATTTCAAGCGGCAGAAGTTGTCACTTGCCAAATTGATGGCATTGAGCTAATTAACACGTAATAAAATTAACCTTAATAGAAGCACAACTAATGAAAGCATCCAATTCATGTTAAATCTAAACGGTCAACCGGCTCATATTCTTTGTCCTATGATACCGCACCGAATGTATTAAAATACTGCGAAAACGTATTACAAGTTTTTTATTAATACACGAAAAACTAACTTGTGAGAAATTATTAAATTAAAGAGACATTTCTATTTAGCATTGCCTTATAAATTCTGGGCCTCAAATGTTCTTCTAGAAACGCATTACTCTGACAAAATCTGCTTCAAACTCAGAAGGAGTAATTAGATTTTCACAGCCAACTATGTGGTGGAAAATCTGTATTGTCAGTGCAGAAATCAAAAGGTAATGGAGCAGATAGGGGACCCCTGATCCTTGTGGATAGTTTTGAAAACATTAAAACCCGCTTACTTTGTGGATGGGAGAAGGCCGGGGTGACGGAGGGCCGGGTGCTTAAGGGCGCCGTCTACTAGAATCGTGAAGAGGCGCGCAGACCTTTAACAATCCTGATTTCATTCGAAAACCATTCAACATGTTATCACGCGGTTAGGCTACGAAAAGCATTTAAGGATCTTAGTACAGGTATATAATTTTGCCATTAACTGTTATCGTTCCTAACAAGTATTTTTTTGAGTGTGAAAGTGACCGAATCGGGACTTTTGACGCTTTTTATGTAAGAGTAATCGTTTTCACGGTATTCTGAATATTATAGACCTGAAGAGCGACTCTTTCCCTTTCGTCGCGTAAGATAAAATGATAGTGTTGTCGCTGAAAGTCCCATAGTAAAAACGGTTCGGCAGGAAGCTTGCACTCTAGTTCAGCGCTTGGCTCGTTGAGGCGACGCGGCATTTGATGCGCGCTTCTAGGTCGACCTTACTGCTCCGTCGCTTTTGAGCCTCTCACGCGCGGGTAGACGGCGCCCTTAACACCAGCATGACTTCGGGGTTGTTTTGTCGGAATGTCGGATAGGTGTAAATTCATTTTTAGATGCTGGAAGTAGTATAATTCATACACATTATATATTACAAAAAAAACTACAATATATATTTATTGTACTTATTTCACTACACTTTTCTGTAATTCACTAATATTTTGCAGTTGTTTTTGTAAATTACCATATAAAATTCTGAATAGGCCTGCATGTTTGTTATGCGCCTAATTTTATTTTTCAGTTTACTTTATGCAAGAGTTTTTTGAATGTGTGTATAATAATATTGTAAAATAACGTGTTTGTGTAGTGTGACGACAGCAAAAAGTTTCATTGTATTCGTATTGTAATGTAATCTTTGCCCAAGATATTAAGATGAAGTTCATGTAAAAGGCGTGCATGGACCATTAAGTCATATCTTCGCAGGCGATTTACTACCACAACTTTTTTGTGATTCAGATTACGTTGAACTACTTTTTATCACCTTGATTTTAGGCTATACAGTTACTTCCGCCAATGTTTACCACTGCATCAAAATTATTTAACGACAAATCATTTTGAAAAGTTTTAAGGATTTCCCACTGAGGAGCCTCAGGCTTTGTAAAAACCGGTAACACCAACGTCCAGGTTGTGAACAGAAACTAGCTTATAAATACACCTAGCATGACTGTCACCTACTATTAAAACTTTTTTATATAAGTTCTGTGTTTAGTTTACATTTTTATATGTCATAGGCCTGCCTGCAGTTGATTTTCCACTCGACATTTTAAAAGAACATTTCTGTTGTTGCCGCTGTTGATGTTTTTGCTGGCTTTGAGGATGATTCTGCCCTTGTTTTAACTTACGTTTACTGGCATTACGTTGACCTCGCTTAGTTTGATGATTCTGTCCTTTCTTCCGCTGGACTTGTTGCTGATATTTTGGACCATTTTGCTGCTGGACACATAAAGGACTGTTGACTGGAACAGATTTTAGGTCAGCCATCGATGTCTCCCTCAGATTTTGCGAAGTTTTACGATCTAGTATAGATTTATGAGTGAAATCTGCGAGACCACTTACGACATCATGACCATTCACAAGCAGTGGAAATTTTTCAAGAATTTAAGTATCAGGTATACAAAATCGTTTAGGTGAATCAAAAGACTGACAAATTATTAGAAATTTCAGTAATCTGATTCGGGCTGTTATTATTTAGCCTATGAAGTTCCTGCAATTTATAGTGTAAAATCTCTATAATTGTCATGAACGATTTTTCTTTTATACCGTTATCAGTTATTGAAATTCCGCCATTTTCTTTACAAGGATTTCATGACCACTCTTCATTGTCATTTGACTTGTCACTCTCCTGCACATTATCGGAACGAAAATTAAACCAGCAGTGGTCACTGGAGTCACATAATATGCCTTTAATAACAGTTTTGTTACACTTATGTTACATTTAATTACTCAACCAGACTCTAAACATGCGTCAACCTTTGACGCCATCTTGCCTTCCAGCACTTTCACTCTCACTTCTGTAATTGAACGACGCTCATCTCGACACACCTTAGGCAACTGTAAACCAATAATTAGTAAGGAAGTAATTCGAAGGCCTATCACGTGCTACCCGATTGTACTGTTAGAAGCCAATGGATGATCGATTGTGGCCGATGTGTGTATGGGCTTTAGAAATCTAGACTGCTGCCAAATGAATATGCGAAATTCACGTGTCTATAATAATAGTCATCACTTTTTATGTGGTGACTTGTAGAATCTCTAGTTCAAATCAATCAAAGTTATTTCGAGAACATTGTAGTTATATACACTGACACTGCATAGTATACGAACTATATTCTAGCACTGTATTTGCTGAAATCTAAACAAGACAAAAACTGAGAGGTAATAAGTTTTCTGTAATAAACATTAATGGAACTTTTCTTCTTCTATTCAAATTTTGAGAAATAAGCTGAAAGCTGAAGGTGCGGAAGAACTGGTGAAACAGCAAACGTTTTCGTAAGGATAAAAAACATATATATATATATATATATATATATATATATATATATATATATATATATATATATATATATTCCCGAAAGTTTCAAAATTATTTCGTAGAAACAACGTAGTCATGCTACAAATTTGCAATCGTTTTATACAACCAGCAGGTATATCAATTTTCTTTGATATGTTTTGTCCAACCATAGACAGATAATTGGGTTAGTCTCTTTTGAACTACACTAGGCAATGATAACGCAAGTAAGTTTTTAGGATATGCTAATCATGATTTCATTTCCCCGGTAACGTTAATTTACAATTATTTTTATAGTTTAATTTTTTTAATAATGCTTAGGATCACTGCGTACAATTATACTGCCACACAATTGATTTCTACTGAAAAGATAAAATGTACCATGCAGTTTAAAGAAAAGAAGTTATAGTTCAATTACACCTTAAAAAGATTTTATAACTTTTAATGCATATTATAATGGAAAATATACAGAAATCAAATACAGAACATCAAAGTTATTCCGTTGTTCCTCGCTTACGGTATCGGGAAGCAGAAGTCGAATGGCGCGAAAATAACGTAGCCGTCTCGAGATAATGATCCTCGAGCGAAAGAGAAGACTGTCGAAGACTGTGGGCGATTTCTCGTTACTTACGGGCGCGGCGCTGCTTGCTAACGAGTTCGGCAGTTGGTGGTAACCCTTGACGGAAGAAACTGACGGAGACTCAACGGTACCGGAGAAGACGGTCCGTTGTTTCGCCGTGTTATTTATCAGTTATTACTGTGTGCTCTGCAGGCAGCCAGCGTAGCAGGGGCAGAAGCGGAGAGGGGTGTGAATACGGATTGGGCGAAGCGGGTGGAACAGTGGTGGGGAGAGGGAGGTTGTGTGCTCTTAATTAGCACTAATTGGAGGCCCCTAACGCTCGCAGATGGGCTTCTCCATTCTGTCCGACAATGTCGGTCAGCTTCAAGAAAACGCTGGCGCGCGCCGAGCACGTAATTAATTTAATTAATTAACGACGGGAATACAAATTTGGAGGTGGGTGGGCGGGGTTCCTATCTACCTTGCGCGAACACTGGAGTGTGGGTGGCGACAAGGAGGAATTTTTCCCCCTATAAAATTTCAATATTTGCGATGATGGTGGAGGCTGCTTCAGTCCTTGGAAGCTGTTCTGTACGCCCCTTGCAAGCCAAGATAATATTATATCTTCCCTTGATAATTAACACAGGTACTCCGGCATACATTCTTCCAGTTATCATTGTAGGGGATTATTATTCGTAATTCGTATTTGAAGTGGTGATAAATACAGTGCTTCTGTTTTTATCAAACTAATGTCGAACTCAAAACAAAATGAACCACTTAAAGTTCAACTCTAAGAAAAGTATTCAGTCAGCTGACTTATTTCACTTGAAATCTTATAAGAATAAGTTTCACTTTTCTTAGCGACAGAAGCAAAACCAAGCTTTAACACTTAAAATAATAATTTAATTCCTACAAAAAACGCCGACTATTATTTAGGGGACGAACGTGGCCATTCCAACAGGAATCTATTCAGTGGTGTTCCAAAAATATCCTTGGCTACTTTTGACTATACCATACTTTGTGAGTGCCACTAGAAATTTGTAAAATAAACAGGTAACACGTCTAATGCTATGTTATAAGTCGTTCGGGATAAAGTCAGCACTAAAAATTTAACATTTGAAAATTATCACTAGCCAATACTGCATATAATATAACATTAACTCCAGTTGACTTATTGCTTGTGAGGTTTGCAAAGACATTGCGCAATACAGTTCCATGTATTTTTCTATTATAATTCAAACGTACTGAAACAAAAGCAACCGAAATAGAAAATTGTATTTTCTATAAGTAATAAACTTTATTTTTATCAAACTATATACATTTCTACTGGCTACACAATTTATCTTACCCACGCAAACGTCACGTGACGTGTCCATAGAGGCTAGACATTTCCCGTCGTTAGTCGTTACGCGCGGAAAGATATGAATTGGCTGAAAAAAGGTCTTCAGCAGGGCTTTTTTGAGTGCTCACTTTATCCAGAACCGCCTATACCATGCTATGTTGGCATGTATTTTGTTTCGTTCGATATGTTGAATCAGACAAGAAAGGTATACTGAGTAAATAATAGCCATGATCCGTTCTTAGAATTGTTTCCTTTTACTTTTTACTACTCGATATGTATATAATTTCTTGCTTGATTTCAGGGTAAAAAAAATTACTTATATATAATCGTGTAGATTTGTGATTTACGTATGCACCGAGAATTGCATATTCAATTTGAAGAAATGCATGATAAATATTAAACATAATTGTTTTTAAATATGGTATTTATTTTGACCAGTTGTATTTTTAAAACCTCAATGAAATGTTTTAAACAAAAAGAAGTATTTATTTCTTAATGTAGGCAGAGTATATTTAATGACCACGTTTGAAACTGTTCATCGTGGATATAATGCTGTATGAAGGGTACTTAGGTTCTTAGAGGTTGGCTGTAAGAACGATATGTCCTCTTACATAGAAGCAATCGTACCACAGCATCGTGTAGCAGCGTCTTGCCGGACCCCGGTGCGGCGAATCGCTCCTCATCTCGTGACACTGCCTGCAGCAGAGAACAAACTCCCTGTAATAAGGAACAAAATGGTGGCGCTGATTAAGGGTGAATCGCGAAATTATCACAGCTGATTGTGTGTCCCCATTCTGGTAGCAGGGTAGAAAGAGGGGGTCGACGGGGGGAGGAGACACACCCGGCTTCATCCAATTAAAACTGGAACTTGCTTCCTCCTCCGTTCTCCCCCCATCCTTACTCAATAACCTCCTGGGTTCCTTCCTCACCCCAGCCAACCTTTTCTGACCTTCCCTCGGACCCTGGTGGTCCATTCGTGCCTCCCTGGCGGATTCTTCTCCGACACTCGAGTTCATTGGTGTACGGCGACATCTAGCAGCCTGGGCCTATATGCTGTCAGTCTGACCAAGAACCCGCTGTACTTCACCTTCAACTAGAGTGACATTGCATAAGTCCATGGCACTGTGAGTGAATGTGCAGATACTGATTTCCTCTTAAGAGTGCGTGGTACATAATTCAGAGATAAAAGCATCAGATCAGAATTGTGGTTTTCTCGAAGACAATATTTGCAAAAATAAAAAACTGCAAACCTAGACAATCGTTTTTGACAACTTTCTGAGCAAAAATTTTTCTCGAGTAACGTGTATCTGAATAACCATTTCTGACACCGATATCTCGTACATTTAATGGCGGCATGATAGATCACACTTAACTAATAAATCAATACGGGTAAAAGTTTACTTATAAAGTTGGCAAACATAGTTGTCAAGGATTGTTGTTTTGCAATTTTTCTAAATTGACTTTCAAAAAGTGTACATCTGAATACAAGAATTCAGTGTTTGTTCATCTACCATACGACCTCTTAAGGCGGAAGCTAACGAAGGGTGTGTATGTCTGTGTAAGGCCAAAGCTGTGGTGCATAATGAGCGATGCCAGAAGGCAAGGTAATGTTATATCGTCCCTACGCCCAAAGTCTTAAACCTCGCGCATTGTTTCCGCCGTAACTTTTTTTACTGTGGAACATCAATCGGCGACCCAACACTGCATAACCCAGTGTAATGTTGTAGACTTCAATTTCGAACGAATCCGATACATACATCTTCAGAAACAAACCATCTGAAAAAGCAGATTTTAACCCAGTTCGAGGGCTTTAAAATAATGCTTCCAATGTGCGTGGTGTCTTACATGTCATTTTCACAAGTAGCCTGAAGTGTGAATCTTTTTTTTCGTAGATAAGAATTGTGAACGCATGTTACTGTTATCTGAGAAAAAACGTAACTGCGAACACGCTGCACGCAGTTCGTGAAACAGCTGAGCGGAGTGCAGAGATTCGATAACCATTCATCATACATGGATGAAATCTACTTGGAATTGCATTACGAAAACGCTAAATGTGTGTACACCCATTACAAGTTCTCCACGAATATTCAAAGCCGGTTTTCTAGCGGTCGAAAATGGCGAAAAAAAAAATAGGCGTTTTAGCGGTTATTTTCAGATATGAAATCTTGGAACAGAACCTTAAAAAATGTATAAGCGTATACAATACACCTTTTTCCTTGATACAGCGTCAAAAATGAATGTCTCGTACAGGTTATATATAGACCAGTTGAGTGGTTTGCGCCTACAGGTCTGGTGGGATGAGGTGTGATGCGCTCTGACTCTCCTAGACCTGTAACGCACAAAATGCATCCACCCAGGCGGTTACCTTAATTGAGAAGCCCTGAACGCTGGCAAGGGTGATATGAGGTGAGTATGGAGCAGCGAGGTATTGGATGACTCCCTTAGAAAACACGTCGGCCAACGGCAACGTTTCCACACATATGAAAGTCGGAACGATTATGATCACTTCACCTCCGCGATCCGTGCTACGACACTGCACGTACTGCAAATATCTATTACTGTTCTAAAAACAGCTCGACTTTATTCAGGGGCGAATCCAGAAGGGGTCACAGAGGTCACTACATCCTCTCTCCAAACAATAAACCAACATTTCGATTGTATTCTAAAGACCAAATAATCTGTAAATATATACCATATACATAGCATAATTATTTTATTGAAAATATTTTACATAACCCGATAGAGCTGCAACCTTTTCCCACATTTTGAATCGGAACATCAGACCCATGCTATAGCACAATTGTTCGATGAACCACCCCCTACACTTCTGT
This sequence comes from Medauroidea extradentata, assembly GCA_003012365.1. Lineage (NCBI taxonomy): Eukaryota > Metazoa > Arthropoda > Insecta > Phasmatodea > Phasmatidae > Medauroidea > Medauroidea extradentata. The sequence goes on along the minus strand of PNEQ01133354.1, from coordinate 167,998 downwards.
TCTTTGTACCTAATGAGTGGAAAACTAGACTGTTTGCTGGGTTTTTGAGTACGTTCAGCATACCAAAAGATTACTGGCTTTTGCTTGAACGTGGAGATCTAACCCAATTTGACTGAGCCAATAAGAATCCCGCTATTGTACTATTTTATGCCTGTTATTGGTCTGCAGAGAACTAATTTGTGTCAGACGTATATATCTCCCAATCATACATGTTGCAAGAAACTACGGTGTTTTCGAGAATACGCTGGCAAAAAAAAAAATTAGCGACAAGTCATCATCTCTTAATAATGAACGTGAAAAATTGACTCATTGGTACTGTTTATCCTCTCGGAGGTATAATTAGATGAGGAGCAGATGTTTTACGTGAAGCGTGACTTCCAGAAGGCGATCATCCATCATTTTCGCACCTAAATCTTGCCATATTACGTCGGGGGCCAACCAGCACAGGCGAAATATAGGTAATTCTTGAAACGTCAGTGAATAATTCAAGTGTCTGTCAGTGATTTCAAAAACTTTGAAACAGGTAGTGAAAATCGTAAACGCTATTGAGCAACCGACAAACCCGAAGTTCAGTCAGAATCATGCCTCCGTGACGTGCAACTAAGACTCGCCTGGACTGGAAGTTATCGAGGAAAGCATTAATTAAACAAGTTGTAATAAAATTGACGATAATAAACTCCAGAGTGGAGTAAATGAGAACAAGCGGAGCGTACTCCGTCGAGGAACAAACTGTCCTTCCTCAATTATCCCGGTAATGATCGTGACAACGTGCAGGAGCGGTATGCAAACCACAACAATATATCTAGGCAGCGTAAATATCAACGAAGCGATAATTTTTTTCACACCAGGACGGAAGGTATGAAGCTCACATATGTCTATTCATATGTTCTGCTCAAACCAAGTCACAGTACTGCGACTCCTGTTAGAGAACCCCGCCAAGTGTATAGTATGTAGTTGCATATGCATCCCTGTACATTGCCAGTGTAATTAGCTGGTCGACTATAGACTTTTAGACAGTTTGGCTCTCTTTGAATTATCATCAGTTTGCTTTCATCCACCCCACTCTGGCATTTTTCATCATTTATTCTAGGAGTCCCATCAGTATTCTTGACATAAAACAGATTGCCAGATAAATTTATTTTAATGCAATTTGGAAATTATGCAATGTATGTACGCACATCCACAGAGATTTATAAATATTGCAATCTTGAAAGGGTGCAGTTATTGTTCGGGAGAACGAGGCGAGTTGCTGAACTTTGTGAATATTCATGGCATAAAACCAAAGGACTGCTGGTTGGTTCGTTACGACTGCGGAGGAGTTGCTACCTGGTGAACAAATGGAGAACTGTGTCTGCTTTACAGGAGCTCTCTTTCCTTACCATTCTCTCGCAAAACACACACTAACATACAATTTTGGTATGGATGTTTTTAGAACTTAATGGAATTGCATCAGAATTGTTTAATATATTAACCAATTTTGTCTAATTTGGCACTTTGCTGATTAAGATTTTCCATTCTACAATTATAAGTTTGCCACAGTTCCAAAAAAAAATCTACACCTACACAATATGAACATGACCTCATCTTCCCACTCCACATTATAAAAGTCTATATCCACTCACGTATGTCCGATACTTAATATAAATTTCAAGCTATAAATTGTTTGTTTCTATAGCCAAAACAAGGTGAAGTCACTACTTGAATTGTTGCATTTTATTGGTTTGGTAATACTTACTATATTGCTGATAGTTACACCGAGTATATTCTAGTGGACAAGTAAAATCTGCTTACAAGCTTATTGTTACATAACAAGACATGCACAGCCGATTAGCTTTAAGGCTCGCTTTCAGGCGCCATATTGAATTTTATTATTTTTCGCTTTTTTTTTTAATTCTAAGAAGAAAAATGTTAAATATGATGTTATACCTCCAATTCTATTTACTTTTCGCTACAGTACAGACCTTGCGATTTGGCTGTTAACTTATAATTACGCTGCAATGTGTGTGACAATTTTTTTATATTCATAATTTGCCCGACAAATTGCGACCTGATTGTAGATTACTAGCTCTATTGCCATGCTTGTTTTGTAGCTCAAGGTAAGTATAATTTGCGGTATAGTCGCCGATTTAACATTTTTCTGCTCAAAACTCTAAATAAGAGAAAAATAAACAAAATTCAGTATGGTGTACGTCTACACATATGTGTGTGTGTGTGTATATATATATATATATAATTATGTTAATGAATAACGTTTAAAACATCCTGTAGCGAGATAGCCCACACTGAGCCAAGAAATTTGTTATAAGACATTTCGGGTCGCAAAAGTCGGGAAACGCCATAAAATTGGTGACCAAACGTTGAACGTGTGGTATCACAGATGCCGCACATAACTGCATCTGTGACTGTCAGGGATAGCGTTAGTGTTGCATCAAACCAATTAATTGTTGTGTCCAAATAGCCGTGTACCACGTGGTCCTCGTGTGCTGCTTACGCGCACAGTATACTGGGTTCCAATCGGGTGTCTTCTGCAGAGTGTTTGTGTACGTTTCCTGCTCATCAGCGAAGAGAGATCAATCAAACTGTGACAAAGCCGTTTGGGATATGACAACGGTTTTAATAAACGAGCCTTCCCGTAAGATATGTCAGAAAGTGATTGGAGCACTATGAAATCAACCTATTGCATATGTTACTGTCAAGAAGAGGTGGAATAATGTCTACAGGACTGAAGCAACTTATTTCAAGAAATATATCACCTGGCTTGATACACCTGTAACATTTGTAACTCTGGACAACACAAACTGCAAGGACGAGTCTCACTGGTTCGCAACCTGTATAGTTTTTCTTACCTACCATATTCAGAGCGATTTGCATTTCACTGTTTCAAGTTAAAGCATTAGAACGAACTGACTAAGCGTTCTGAAATATCTCGACAGTGTAACATATCATGGGTTATTAAATCTTCTACATGTAAATACAAAATTAAATAATTTTTAAGTCGCTGAAATTGATTTTACGTTCAGCAATTAAAAAAAAAACATTTTTTATGTTGGAGATTTAGTTGCCCGTTCAGTAGAAATATTTCCGTTCGAAGAGTCAGTTCTATTTAATGTTTAATAGGAGGGGAGTTTTTTATATTTGTACGAAATTGTTTGTTTTGTAAACATACGTCGTTTTTTTTACAATAATGAACATTTTCTAGCTTTTATAGTTTTTGTATAGTGGCAAGTAAAAGCCAAAATTTGCATAAAACCGTTTTATACAAGAAAACCAATTGACACACAAAAAATAAATAATTCACACTGAAGGAAAGTGTCACGGACTACGACTAGACATATATAAAAATATTGCATTTATTTTTTTTTTTTTGTATTTTAAAAAATACAAAAAATTGATAATATAATATTTCAAATTCCACAGTTTTTTTAAACACAAAAAACATATTCAATGTGGTTTTTCATTCATGACTAGACGTAGCCCGTGACACTGTTCTTCAGTGGGAATTATTTCATTCCAGTATGTCAGTTGGTTTTCGTTTCCTGTATAAAACCATTTTATGCCAATTTCGGTTTTGACATGCCATTACAAAAAAAAAAGCCAAGAAAGTGAGAAAATATTTTCATTACTGTAAAAATAGCCACAATATATGCCTACAAAACAAGCAATGTCTTATACAAATATAAAAATTATTAAAACAATTCAATTTTTGCTTGGATTCCCCCCCCCCTTTTTTTTTCTTTAACTCATGACAATTAAACGCAAATTTGGACTTTAATAAGCCATTATACAAAACTATGGTAGATAAAATAATTAATTAGATCAACTCAGAGCCACAATTTATTTCTAAAAATTATATTGTACAAATTCAAAAATACAAATTTATAATTATCATGGTATACTAGGCCATAATATGGTAGGTAAGAAATACTATTAACTATACAGACTGCGAACCAGTGTCACTCGTCCTTGCAGTTTGTGTTGTTCAGAGTTACAAATGTTACAGGTGTATCAAGCCAGGTGATATATTTCTTGAAATAAGTTGCTTCAGTCCTGCAGACATTACCCCACCTCTTCTTGACAGTAACATATGCAATAGGTTGATTTCATAGTGCTCCAATCACTTTCCGACATATCTTACGGGAAGGCTCGTTTATTAAAACCGTCGTCGTATCCCTAACGGCTTTGTCACAGTTTGATTTATTTCTCTGTCAACCATCTACTGTGAAAATTGTGTTTTTAAATCCGTTTTATTGATCAATATTGAATATAACAATAGCAGTAATATCAAAATTTTTAAATAGTGAAAATATTTTGGTCCTTTATATAGCGGGGCGTGGTTTTTTTTTTTTTTTTTCAACGTCACATACATTCTATACACCTGTCAATGAGTTAATGTAAATGACATCGTAATCCACAAACTATACAACAATAACACAACACTTTAACAGCTATACATACGCGCGTCGGATATGAGCACAGTCAGGAGTGCGCAGTTCCCTACTACATCTGGGCTATCTCGTAAAATAGCAAGAAGGAGCACGTAATTTTTGGCCAGCATGTAGCCAAAGAAGTATATTTTACGTTACGGAAAGAAAGAGCGTGGGATATCGCGAGGGATTCTTGTAGGTCTTGTCCAGTTCACCAATTGTTAGAAAATGCATCGAGATTGAAATGTGTACACAAATATGATTATATCTATTACGATAAAAGTTTGGAGTTAAATATGTGAAAAGAAAAGCGTAAATATAAAGTACATCTAGTGGAAATAGTAAATTGAGTCGTATATAAGACGTAACCACCCTTCTTTCTCAGCGACAAGTTAAGTGTTTATATGGACAGTCAGAGTAGGTGTCAAGTTTAGATGCGAATTATGAAAAATGCACACACATCTATGAGTTAATAAAGGTGATTTAGTTTGTGTTTGCAATAAGCCATCTAACATTTTTCTAATCTCAAATTAATTTTGAGACTTTTGGCCACATTTTGGCGATTTGGCCCCACTGTGACCGTGCTGAGTCATTCGAAACATCACATGTATGCTGATGATTTTCAAATTTATATATCATCTAAGCCAAATAATATGTCATCTATTTTCAATCAATAAGATGAACGAAGAACTTAGCAACGTATTTTCATGAGCAGTAAATAATGGTCTAACAGTAAATCCGCTGAAGACACAATGCGTACTGTTAGGCACCAACAACTTCTTTATATTACCCGGCAAATTCAGCACCCGCAATTAATTATCAACGTATCCGAAATAAAATTAACAAAAGAAATAACAAATTTGGGCCTGTTCCTTGACGAGTCATTAACCTGGAAGGAACAGGTTTCGCATATATGTAGTAAACTTTATGCTGCATTCCACCCCTTAAACGGTTGAAGAATATGTTGTCACAGCATACATAAATAATGCTCACCACCAGTCTCATTGACCCAATACTTAATTAGTGTGACGTCGTTTACAATAATGTATCATCTGATCTGTGTGCAAGACTCCAGCGTCTGCTAACTACTTGCGTTCGTTTTATTTTCAACGCTAAGTCTCGTAACCACGTTCGTAAACACTACACTGAGCTCTCGTGGCTAAAACTTAGTAACAGACGTATTCTTCATTCCCTCACACTCTAACACAAAATACTAGTCACGAAGTCACCGCAGTATCTACTTGAACGCTTTCAAACTCTTAGTTCATTCCACACGAAGAGTACTCGTTCCCACTCTTAACAACAAACCGTCAATACCTATCCACAAGTCCAAACATGTGTCAGGTTCGTTCGTGGTAAATATTACTCGTTGCTCGAATGATTTGGAGCACAAGACAAGAAATATTCAAGACTTTAAAAATTTTAGTACAGCAGTTAGTAAGTGTCTCAAGCAAAAATCTAATACAACGATGTAGGATCACAAATTGCTCAAGGCTGTTAGAATGAGTTTTGTATAATTTGTTTTAGTTTCTTACTCAGTGTTCAGTTCTAACTTGTATATGTATTGTCTGTGAGTTGTTTTTTTCCATTGGTTTTAATTTCTTACGCTATTAACTATTTTTTATTTACTTTTTTCTTAAACCTTTTTGTATTTACCTAAAACAACATTTACTGTTTCCTATTCTTTTGTTTCTGGTATCTGCGGCTTAGTAATATATTTTTTTTATTATTTTGTATGTAGTTAGTTTGTAATTTTGTATTATTTGTTAATGTACCAACAATGAAATAGTGGTAAATTGTAAGAAAAGGCCGGTGCCTTAATTTCCCCGCTGTTATTACGTCGTAAATTAATAAATTAATAAATAAATTAATAAATAAATTAATTAATGCCTTAAATTTTATTATACTTGGTCAGTGGGGTTACAACGAGATATATTGATAGGACAGATTTTCAATCATATTGTTTATTGGATTCCACTCCTGTATAACCCATAATAGTTCGCTTGTATTCATACTTTTTTATATAATTGTTTTGGGGACTGAAAATGAATACACGGATTTTAATTCAGTTTTCAAAGTTATCACCTTTATCAACTTACGTTGCTATGTATTTCAAATATTTATCTGACAAAGCATCCTTCTCTATAGTTTTTCGTCGTCTATTAAATATATTTAACAAAAATAATTGAAATAAACAGTTACCCTAAATTTAAATCAAACATATATAATATGGTTCAGGACGGAGTGTTTTGCGTGGTAATAACTTATGAAAAGTGTTCTATAAAAACTATAAGTGCTCCTAAATTTGTAGAAACAGGCGCCTATGGAACGATAATCTGCTTAACAAAATTACAAGAAAACAGCTGGCATACTTAAGTGTAATGTGTAACAAAAAAAATATGATTTAGCGTTGATTACCACGCTCGTGGATTACTGACTGCCATATGGATGTGCCACTGCTAAGTTTGTTGCGAACATTTCTTGTCACGGTACCACACCAAACCTTTAAAAAATTATAACATTTTACTTGGTAAACAAGAAGTCGTTCACCTCAAAGATAACTGAATGAAATTTTTTATTTCAAAACCTGATTTTAACAGCGCGGTATTCGCAACAGTTTAACAATTCTTGCAAATTAGAAAAAAAACGTTATTTATACGGTATACACAGGCCCAAGTGTTTCTTATAAAATCATAGCAACTTTATGTAGATGTTTCCCTGTAATCATGAGATAACTCATTGGTCAGCAATAAGGGTATATACTGTTTAGCTACCGTTTCTCTGAATTATATCATAAAATTTAAACTGTTAATATATGTAAATCCCGTTAATGATTTTTCGTGAAGCTTATTTATCGTGTAGTAGAGTATTTAAATGCGTTGCGAGGCTAAGATCAGTATAGTACTGCAGAACATTTTTTTAAAATTTATATTACCAAGATACCTGGAGTATTTTCCCATGCCTATGGGCGGGAAGCAGAGGAGCGGTAGGTACGACAGGAGCAGTCGCAGTATGTGTCATCGCAGTTATACGCAAGCCACTGCACCAGCGTACTTGTTTACCGTTGACGACTCGTCTAAACGTGACTTCTGGTAATGATTGCTCATTTATACTGCAATTGCAAGAACAGGTAACGTAAAAGCAATCCACGGTTTTGCTGAGAAATAGTTTTTACTATGTTGATTAATAATTATCCTAAGATAAAAACCATAAGCAGCAAAGAAGGCGGCAGCTATGTCTAGCTAAGGTTAATTCTACAACATTTTAGAAAGAAAATGTGTTTTCTTATGGAAAATTTTGGCATTTCTGCAGTCAGTTTCGCTGCTATCTCTAAGGGACCAATAAAATGCGAAACCTTAGCAAAATTAAATTTAAATAAGCTTGGAAATTACAGATTTTTTAAAATTTAATTTTAAAGTGAAAACAAACCAATTTCGCGTTTCAAATTATCAACTTTATATAACTTAAAATTCAGGGAAGCTCTGTGATTGGTCAGTTTGCACCCATTAGCGATACTAGCGCTCAAGCGGCAGAAATGTTCCCTGTGATAAACTTTTTAACATTGATTTTTCTAACCTGTAGTAGAAACAACATTAGTCTAGCAGTGACTGACTGAGCTGCGAGGCATCTACGAGCCCCAGTGCATGACCACATTGCAGAGTAAGTGACTCACTACCAGCAGTTGGCAGCAGTGGCGGCGGCTACCACAGGAGCTGTGAACGTTATGCAGGACATCGTAGGATAATCTCAGCTGAGCTCACCAAGCTCTGCAGGTAGGTACATGAACTCTGCTCAGTAATGGGCAGTAAGTCACACTTCAGAAGCTCTCGATTAAGAGGGGCGTAGCATATTAATGGTGAAAAGGTTTATCGAAACCTACAGGAATTATAAATTGAATTCAAAAAATTTAGAATGTCCTATCTTAGGATAGTTTTTGTCAGCTTTATGATCTCATATTTATGTGTCAACATTCCTTTAGTGCAATATCTTATGCCTGAATTAAAATTACAGATTGCGAAAACAGATACCGTTAAAGAATATTCACGGTATTGTAGAAAATAATAAGTTTTACTACGTTGATTGTAGAAAAAATTCCACTTCGATTTTAAGTAATTATTTTATCGAAGATTTTTTGTTTATTTATTAACTATTCGAAACCACATGATTTTTGTCTATAACAATTTGACTATATACTAATAACTATATTAAACAAAACTTGAAACTGTTGTTCGATACCTGCTCTCCTTTAGGCTAAAAGAAAATCGCAAAAGAGTTAGTAATGAAGGATCATTGGCTTAATGTGACCCTACGTCTTGTTGGACTCGACTATGGAGCTTAGTAGGCCTACATTACACAATGTCATTATCATAGTGTCGTATGTATGCAATTTTATTCATGCTGTTACAAAATTTCATGCCAATCTTAGACAAACAGTTATCACTAGGGGCCGGAAAATTTCGCGGATTCTATGACCTGCATGCAAGAATCCATTGTCCTGTGCATATTCAAGCCCCGTCTATTCGTTCATTGTGAAATAAAATTATGAACATAGTGTTGTAAACTGGCCTTCTGGCCATATAAGTTAGGGGCCTGTAGCCAGAGGTCGGCACTTTGTACTATAAGTTAAGAGGTTGATGTTAAGAGTGGGTGGGTGGTGTTCTCAGTGGCTAGAGCACTCGCCTCCCGCCTAGGCGATCCGGGTTCGAATCCCGGCGGACTCGGTCCCCAGATTTTCCCTTCTGAGAATCGTGCCGGACGACGTCGCTGATCGGCGATTTTTCTCGGGGATCTCCCGTTTTCCCCGTCCATTCATTCCGGCGCTGCTCCATACTCACATGTCCCCTTTCACTTGTGCTAAATATCTAGATGTTGGAGAGTTCTTCACTTGAGAGTGGAATATTCGCTTGAATAATACATGTTAATGTAAATACTGTGACTTTAATCTGCATGGTTTATAACATATCAATACATGGCTAACATTGTTGAGTTAATATGGAGAAAGGCGGCTGATTATATAGTTAACTTAAGTTACTGGATTGATTATGGATGACTCTTTCTTCACATTAGGCTATTTTTCATGTCTTAAATATTTTCCAATATGAAAAACCTTAAAATTTTTTTAATATTTCTCTAATTCAATGAAACCAAAATTAAATCTTATTATACACCCAATGATTTTTTCTTAAGTAACTGATAAGTCAAAAACACTGAAGTTTTAGCATGAAAAAATTGGACAGATGGGGAATAAAAAAACAGTTAAAATTAAACTAGGGAACAATTTTTTTTAATTTGCATTTATTTCAGTTTTAAAAATAACTTTTGCAAATATAGTATAAATGAGAAGTTATCACCTTTTAATTAGTTTACGAGAATTATGTTGTTCGCCTTCTTTCCTTCACTTTTTGTTTTGCCTACCTATATTGTTTCTTTTTACTGTTTCACCTTCGATGATGAGTGTACTCGGCCAACGACGGACGACACGTCGTGAGTGTCGACCCAGGACCATCCTGGCGAGCTGGTGACGGCTGGAATGCTTGAAGAAGATAGGCCACGTTTTTGTCGATACCTCGCGCTATATTGCCGTCTTCAGAGTGGGCTGGAAGAATCACTGAGGCTTTTGTTTGCATTGTGCAACTACTGCACTGTTCCCGCCGACAGCCGCTGTTTGCCTCGTCTTCCAGGCGAGGTTATCGTTATATCGGGTGTATCACGCATGAGTCATCAGGTGCATCAACATGATCCTTAGTCACTACTTGAAAAAAAACATAAAAATAATTTAATTTTTTTCTTTAAATTTCCATTAATAATCTGGAAGTACTTTTCGCTACGTACTGATGTAGGCCATCCTACGGATTACCGAAATAAAATAAAATCTTATTTTAGGGTTAAGTTGAAAAGACCAACAAAATTGTGTATCGTGACTTATCAGGACGTTACGTGACGAAGGTGACGACACGTCTTCTTTGGGCAACCACTACAGCGTTTTCAGGGGTATGCTGGCACGAAACATTTTCGCGATATATCATCCTCTTTACTGATAAGGCATGAGACCTGTAGTACAGTAACGGTGCGTCTTCAGACCTATTTTTATACAGTATTGTTTGTTCCTCTAGACGTGACGATTGTTCCCTTAAAATACTGAAATGCAATTTTGCAGCATCCTGTAATTTTAGATACAGTCTGATAGAAGCTGTTTTTGACGATGTCGGGGGCCTTCGAAAAAGTATTTGTGGCATGCGCACGGTTTCGAAAAGTTACATGTTTCGCTGCCCATACATATTTGGCGTAGCCTACGTGGTGTTTCGGGCTATACCTACTAGGTTGGTGTAGATATTTATTATATTTGTTTTAAAAGTAGTATTACTAAACCACAATAAACACATAATTCAATAGTACGTGATACTGCCGATGGTGTGTGCTGACCCAAGTATAGAGTGGCGCACCTGAGAGGGGTGCCTTATGGATCTGCACCCCCCACCCGCGAAATGAAAAAATTTTTACATCCTGTTTTTAAAATTATAGTTTGTTATTACCCACATGCCATATAATTTTACACCTATTACGTGAGCGAGTTTGCATTAATATTTTCTGAAATCCTTCCTTTTTCTATTTTTATTTCCACTGTGCATTGTGAATGATGCGATATTCTAAAAATGACAGTACTAATAACTTACTAGTGTGCTCTCCACCCCCCTCTTCCCCAACAATCCAGAAAAACTTCATAAAAACATCATTGGTGCGTCTCTTAGGAGCTTGTTAGAGGAGGAATTGTTTAATGTTTTACTCTGGTATTTTTTTTTTTTTTTTTTTTTTTACTGAGAGGAGCCTCGTATATCGTTACACGCTGATAGCGCCACGCAGTCATGATGGGGACAACGGGGTGTCAATATGGCGGCCATAGGGTTCGAGGGGCAAGGAAGGACTTGTTCGCGTGCCAGGGACGGATATCAAGGGGGCTGCATCTGTCGCGCAGGTCGGCGGTATTAATAATGCAACGTCAGCTGGGCTGTGTAAACTGCCCGGCGGCAGAACAACACACGGCCTCTGGGCGCCGCGCCGGTCACGCTAACCCCCAGCGTCGAGCAGGCACGAGACCTGTGTATCACCCCGTGTTGAGGAAGTAAGATTGTGTGTGTGGGGGGGGGGGGCCTAACCGTGTAGCAGTGGGACGTGTCTTGGGGTCTGGGAGAGTCTCAAAGCTGTAAGGACGACACAAAACGCGCATAATTCCTCGTACTAGCCTCTAGCCGCAAGTCACTGCAGTGGCTGGCATGCAGTCCTCTCTGTGAGACTTTCAGTTCTAAACCTAAGATTTCAGACGTAACATTAAAGAGATTGGTGTGTTGTACAGGCCTGTACGTTTTAAAATATTCTCCACCTTAAGTTTCATACCTAAAAATATCCGTAAAGATAAGGTAATGTAAGGTCGTTAGAGACGGTGATACATAACTTGTTACAATGACAGGAGCTGGGAGAGGAGTCGGCCATGGCCTTTGTTTAGGAACCATCCCATCATTCACCTGGAGCGATTTCCGAAAATCATGGAAAACCAAAATCAGGATGGTCGGAGCCGGGGATCGAACCCTTGTCCTCCCGAATGCAAGATCAGCGTGTTACCGTTGTGCCATCTCGTTCGAAAGAACAGCCATTTACAGCCGTGACAAAGTAGCCTTTAAAAATAAATGTAGAATCTGAAATGGGTTAACATACATGTTAACGGTCTTGATATGATACTCCTAAGCAGACATCACTCACGGACGATGAGTAGTTTTAAATATAAGTCTACCGGCCTAAGCTCAGAACATCATTCAGCGGTCTGTGTTGGCGCCTACCACGCACTTCAAATACGTTGCAGTTTGTTTGTAAATACGTTTTTATTTACGGAACTATTCCGCATGTGCCCATTGCCAGAATGTATGAGAAGAAAATACGCTTCGGATAAGGACGAAATGTAATTGTTAAGAACCCTATAATACAGCAGCACAAATTTTCAGCTTTAGGCATTTGAACAGTAACCCGAGTAGAGTTTTCAAACGTCCAGTAATTCAATTTAAATTCAAAATTTCCTGCAGACTTTTAGACATGACGTGGTCAACGGGAAAACCAAGTCACGTGATTGTGCACACTAACTTTACCCCCGACTGGTTACTTAATTTATGTCGCTCCCACCCTCACAAAACCCCATGCAGCGTAAATGTTTGTACGAGATACAATTCATTCACGCTGAATAACAGTGTCACGAGCTACGTCAAGATATTTATAAAAATTCCATAAATTTTTGTGTGTTTAAAAAATTCAGGAAATTAGTAATTGTCCGTTTAAATTCAGTACTTTCGAGAGGAAGTAAAGAGCACCAAAATAAGAGACAAAAGTTTAATGAACATTGGTCCTAAAACCACCCTACCTCGCTTCGTAGTGATCCACGCACCGTTTGAAACACGCCTGGTTCTTCTCGAACGTTCCAGCAGGTATTGACTACGCACTATTTAAGGGCTTGTACATCACTAACTGACGCTGCACGCAACAAAGCCTTCAAATGTCTCCACAAGGAAAAATCTAAGGAATTAGGTCAGTGTAACGGGAATGCAATCTTACGGGATCTCCCCGATCAATTAAATGACTTTTGTAATGCTATTCTTGTAGGGCTTCCTCAAAAATGGACCCAGTGCTCCATCATCCATTAACCACGTGGCTGCCAGCACATCCAAAATCTACCAGTGCTTGATTCTCATGCAACTTAAGACACAAGGTTGCGTTACTATGAACGGATTGCTCAGGAATGTTGAATGGTGAAGGAGTGTTCGTAGATCTTACGGTATGGGTTTAAGACCTATGTTTATTAGACAGTCAATTTTTTGTGCATACTTCCTCGTTTCTGGAACTTCGCCTGTGTGACGTGGGTACAACCAAGACCAGAACCTGGTACGCGCACAGATATACACACACATGCATGAAGATGGGTGAGTGGTCCACACAAACGAAAGGTCGGGAGAGGAGAGGCGGGCTGGAAAACATCCCCCACTTGCCCGACGCTAATTACGGATGGTACGAGGAGGGTTGGGAGGGGGAGAGAAGGTTGCATCGCCGTAGTTTGAAAAGCCGTGATTTGCGAGTTTTGCCTGTGACGCTGGTCCTGATGAGGAAGACACACTGCTTTTGCTCGCTCCCATTCTCTTGATTGGTCTACGCCCGGGCCGGCCAGCACTTCGCCAAATTACTGTAGCGCTCCTCTGCCACCCCCTCCCCTTTTATCGTCCCTCATCCCACACCAAGGACGCTCTTGTCCCTTGCAACTACGCTTACTTACGAGCGCAACCAGAAAGGAATTTATCAGCTGGAATAGCTGTCGCGGTGATTTTTTCATTTGTTATAACGCGCGACGTTGTGTCAGTCGACAGGTACCCCCCCTCCCTCCAGGCTATTCACCGTTCATCCTCTACCCAGAACACGTCTTTCCGCCTCTTTGCAGACAAAAAGAAACCCTTCGGCTACAGGATTTTGTGTCCCGCGATGCAGGCGTTTGATGCAGCTCCGGCTACTCGGGCGAGATTGGAATGCAGATAGAAGAAGTTTCCGTCTCGATCTGCCTTTCATCTGAAGCCGAAACACTCATCTTCTCGCTGACAATTATTCTGCTGCGAAAATAAGGAAAGACTGTGGTTTACGATATTCCAGTGGAACCCGCTATTCAAAGCTACTGTCAAGTCACCTACCAAGGAATTTATTATTCGTCGTCCGGGTGTGTAGCGATTTCTTCTTCGGCATCCGGGAATAGAACGATATGAAATGTAGGGCAACCACTATTATACTAATACTCATAATAATAACAATAATAATAAATAATAACAATATAGAGAAGGAAGTGTATCCGAGGATAGGGTACCACACCCCGGGAGGCAGAATTTCAACCTGGGAGGCTGTAGGCATCCGCCGGTCCGTGAGAGATGTGGAATGAGGCACTACTTTGGCGCAGCGTCGGAATGCAAGTGCGTGGAAGCGGGAGTACCCCGTGGAAACCCGCCAGTCAATTGCAACGTCCGTCCCGTTTACTACAGGAGCCAGTGAGTGGCCGGACCTCCACATCACCGCAGCGCAGTTTTAGAAACAATAATCATATGTATTATTATATTAGCCCTGTAGTAATGATATACTCGCTGCAGTATCGCCAGATTTCGCCAATGAGAAGATGAAGCTGAAGGCTACTACTATTCCTAAATCTTTACATGAAATGAATACAAGTGAATTAACTTAGTTGGGAGATGGGAGTAGAACAAATTATCTAAAGGAAGTTATTCATCGATCACGTATCCCACAATGCAATCTGGATCGTTTAAATTTTATAGCTTTACTACTTAAGAATAAAGCGTGATTGGGAACATATGTTTAGTTTATGTTTAAAAGATTACACAAAAAATGGCGAATGCGGTGCATTGGGAAAATACTTGTTTACTATTGGGAAATGAGGCATATTTACAAACTGGAATAGCGATAACGGTGCACCTTCAGTTGAAACTCAATTGTGCGTAAGTCAGTTTGGCATTTCGTACGACAGTTAACGGGATTTTTTTACGTAACTACCTGACGCAATCACAGTCAAATATAAACAACTGCTCTAAACGACGGCTGTCGATTTGAGCACAAATTTCGCGAGGGCTCGTGAAAGGCTACTGGACAATCAGGACAGCTGTTGAGAGTTCATTATTCTATCTATACTTCATTCCATTATCTTTCGATAAGATTTCCCAACTCTCTCTGTCTTTCTCTCTCTCTCTCCCTCTCTCGTTACCGAACTGAAACGAGCGTCAATTTGCGCTCTGAACATTTTCGTATCGGTCAAATTTTTTTATGTATAGGTAAGTGCCGCCCAAGCTCTGGACTGACTTATATTAATTTGATTTCAAATGTGCATTTAGGTGCAACCGTTTCTGTATTCGTATTTTAACTATGATAATTTTACAACCATGAATAGTATGTTTTTTTATGACAAGGAACGTCATATTTTAGTAAAAAAAAAAATATTATTCAACTAGATTGTTTCAAAGTCTTACGTGCACATCAGCACCTTTGCTTCATGGTGAGTGATGGATGTTTGTAACTTTACCCGCGAATCAGACACGTCTGGTGTTGTAATAACATTGTTCTTATTGGCACTCTCAAATGAGAGACACAATGGCAATCATCATGAAAAAGAGCTACAGTTGTAGTCGCATTGCACTGAACGAAGCTCGTGGAAAAGTCTTAATCAGGGGTTCCAACTTTTTACTCCCAGTTCTGGTAACTAATCATTTTCTATTGGTCTTAGCGGAAGTATCCGGGTTCGATCTCCGGCTCCGGCTACCCTGTTTTCTGTTATCCATGATTGCCCGAACTCGATACAGTCGAATGCTAGTACTTTTTATTTATTTATTACGTCTATAAGGCGCAGTTAAGGCATTGATGCCTTGTCTTACACTGGACCCATTACACATGATCACAACGAAAATAATACATTACAGAACCTTAACAAACAGTTCCTTAACAAACGTCATGGTTGACACGTTTGTTAGTTCCTGTCCTTGTGTTATAATGTGTCTAACCGTCTCTAATGACCTCGCTGTTGGTAAAATACTCATATAAAATCTATTGGATGAGATGATGTTAGTTAGAGATGATGGTATATCGCGAAAATGTTTTGTGTCAACATACTCTTTAAAACACTGCAGTTTCTTGCAACATGTATGATTGCGAGATATATGTCTGATACATGGTCTAAGAGGAAGAGGTCTTGACACTGCGTATGCTCTCCAGCAAGAGAAAGTGACCCCTTCATGTCGCCGAGCGCTGGTAGTAATTTGGTGGAAGATTTGTCTTTTTTACATCTCACGTTTTAACATTTTTGCAATTATTTACATAAAATAATGTTAATAAGGTAAACTGAAATAGTATATACATGTTCCATATCAATAAATACATTGGCATGTGTGGAACTGTTTATAAAAGTAATCTGAAGCAATATATTGTGTATTATTGTTTTAGTGAACATATTCGAACAAAAACTATATTTCGTGCCCTACAAAATTTTAGAATCGTTGCAATGTGCATCTACATGTGTAAGATTAAAAAATTACAATTATTGTTGTAAAAAAAATTTGTTCCAATACAAAATTACGTTCTAATTTTTTTCTTCGATATAATACTTGCAATTCCGGTAACAACTTCACATTTTAAGCTAAGTCAAATACAAAAACAAGACAAATCTTCCACCAAATTACTACTAGCGCTGGGTGACAAGAAGGGAGTCACATTTTATTCCTCAGTGTCAAGACCTCTACCTTCATATACCGTGGTCTGACACAACGTAGCTATCTGCAGACCAATAGCAGGCAACAAATATTACAAAAGCGGGATTCTTACTGACTCAGTCAAATAGGGTAACAGCTCCACGTACACATGAAAGGCAGTAATAATCTAATATGCTAAATGTGTGTTGAAATCCAGCAAACAGTCAAGTTTTCCCGCGATAAACCATCATCTCTATCTATTGGCCATTAGATCGTCATTCATTAATGTTGTCGTGAATTTTTTTGTATCTTGGGCATGGCTGGGATTCCCAGTGGACCTAGTTTCCATCATCCGGAAAATCTCTCGAGTCATCACGGTGGAATATCCACACGTCAGACGTCGAGCGCAGCCACTCCGGCGTCTGTGAAACGCTGATTGTGGACGAATGCGTACAGAGAGTGCCTCCTCTGGCTTGCTTGTGCAAACGGTCGTGGTCGGATGTAGCTGAAACGCGAAATTTCACGCCGCTCTGGCCACGCACAAGTTCAAACAGTTGAAACAATGCTGCAGAACCTTTCTCTCTCCGCAGTGACCGCCGCGGGGGCTCGATATTGGTTAATGATGTAATGGATAATTAGCTTTAATTTCTCGCTCCGGTTGATGCAGCACCTGGGAAAAGCGGCACGAGAGAGAAAGAGATGCAGCCTCTCCGCCAATTAGCATGACGCGTGCTCGCGCACACAGAGACGTGGACGATGTATCAATTAACGAGGCGCGGGAAACGAAACGACAAGAGCAACTTAACACAGGCCCAATTAGCCGACCGCACAACTTTTCTGCGCTTCGGGCAGCGAACGTTGGCGGAGAGAGAGTTTTTTTTTTTTATTATTTATTTGCGCGCGTATCAGAACCTTATTTAATGATACGCCGACTTTTCCCCCGGTGGGATTTTGTGCCCTCCTCTGTCCATCCCCTCTGCCCCAATCACGACGCCACCGTGCCCTCCCCCTCTCTCTCCAATACACCCTGGAACACCTTTTTATCTCGGTCCAGCGCAAGGTATGAGGTATATGGTTCTACCTATGATCGCAAGGCCCTTGAATTCCAACCATTAAAAGTAACGTAAACTTCAAATGCGTGTTCAACGACAGGTTACCAATTCAAAATTTTCTATAATTCATTAGCAAAAAATCTTCAGGTGCCTTCCCAGCCTTTAGTCACCCCCCCCCCCACCCACACACCTCCCCTCCCTCTTTTTTCACATGTTAACCTGGGGAATTATTCTATTTCGTTTTTGTGTTCCTGCGGTAGTTCAGTTTCGGTAGGCTCGATCATTCAAGTATAATGTCTGCTAACACTGACATCTGAAATAAATTAAAAACTTCAGATTAAAAATAAAAACACACACCATAATAACTTACAGTTGTATAAAATTCAGACGTTGGCAATATAAAAAACAAATTCCATTAGTTAACTCGTTGGCTTTTGGTGATTAAATGGTCTCAGAGACCTGGACAAATATTGATTGGGATTTTTTCTTTTGTAATAATAAACCAGTAAGATAATATTTACAGATGATGTGAAATTCACCAGAGTTCCGTCGTCGTGGGCACATGTATGTCATTAGGTAAGTCCATCACTGACATGTTTATACGAGTTGATGTCTGAAATCTGAAGACGGTCATAATTTCAGGGCGGGGGGGAATACTTCGTTGGAATAGTGTCAGAAAGATGCCAGCTTGACGTAAGGAATAAAAATGTTTATGCTTAAGCCAGGCATGTACAGGTTAAATCATATTATTGTGTGGCTATACGAGACTGCGAGATCTCTGTTGCTGATTAGTAATATAATTAACTTAAAATTTTGAATTTGCTATTTATAGAAACCTACAGCACTTATTTCCTACCTACATAACCCATTTTCACTAATGCAGCCTACCTCTAAAAACATCAGTATGACCCACTTAGTAGTTGAATCACGGAACAGAGCGCGACCCATCGACGGGTTAAGTGGGGAGAGTTTTGAATTGAACTCTTCAGGGGGCCGATTAAATATCGCATATTATGGGTGCAACGCAAAATTTGCACCTGCGTTGCGTCAGGTTGATCTGAATTGGAATTATGTACTCACGCAATGCCTCATAAGAAGCGTTTAACTTAGTCTGCACTTACGTTGTGCTGCGTCTTCAAGTTAAGCAGCATCAGGCGTGTACTCCTTAATAGGTGTTATTTTCTTGGTTTTTGTAACTTTAGAGTTTTTCCTTTGAAAATCTCAAATTTTTTATACAGACACAAGCCGACGCAGTTGCAGTAAAGTGCTGGAAACAAAGAAAACCCACAAAAAAAAAAAAAAACAAATACAAGCTGTTTGGAAAATTATTGGAAATATTCAGGAAGAAGATTTGATAGTAATTATAAACTCAAATTTCGAGGGTGTGTGTCTACCTTGCGAGTTGAACTATGGTATATGTAGACATACATGTATAATCATCACAATATTCCACTTAGATATTTCTCCCGTAATATTTCGAGTGAATTTCCAGACACAAACTTTTCTGTACTCAATCATTTTTGGGGTTTTCGGAACCGAATAACATTTTAGCTAATAGATAATGGCAGTATATGTATTAATGTATACGATTTCATACAATAGAACAATTATTTTATCATATTTAATTGTAAAAGGTCAGACTTGTTTTTGTGTGTGGTGACGATATATTTTTCAGGCCAAAGTAACTTTTCTTATTTACAAACGAAACTGCATTCTATGCATTAACGTTGCGTTTGAGCTTACTTCCCGGCGTTTACGCTTCACCGCGGTTAAATAAAAATTCAAAATTATAGTTTTTCATCACATGGTTATGCATTTAGTCTTACGAAGTGCCAGGTCTCTTCCTCGTTGAACTAATCTCTGGAATAATTCACTACACAATCATTGCTAAGAATAGCTTGACAGTTGTGATTCACGGAAGGAAAGACTATGGCGGTGTTGCAAATGAAAAATGCAAGAGGAACATTGCTCTGGATTTCTTATTCAATGATTTGTTATTCATTTAAAACTTTAAAAAATATCAAAAGTTTTATTTTAATACATTTAATCGAGTTAGGAGACTCTAAAAGTCGGCCAGAAATGCCATTCCGTTGACGACCTACGTTCATGTTGATGGTTCTTAATGTTTAGAGACAGCTCACAAGTGATTCCGTGGGTAAGCATGTTATTTGTTATGGATTACCAGATGTAGTAAACAATTTTATGATCAGCGGTAAAATAATTATAACGATACGTAATCTGATGGCTGAATGCGAAAACGAAATTGTAATAATTGTAATTATCTGACTTTATTCCGTTCGATAGAATAGTCTAAATCATGAATGAAAAAATAAAAAATACTGTCCAGGTGATAAATGCCTCCCTTTAAAACACATACTAGTAAAAAATAAGTGTACGCCTTATGAGTTCATAATGTTTACTTCTGGTAATTGGTAATCGACAAAATAAGGCGCTACACATTTGTTGCAATTTTCAGTTTGTTTTACCGTGATGGTGACTGAATGACGTTCATTAATATAAACGCTGGACGTAAGATGTATTGCTCTTAAAATTAGCTAGAAGGTAAGATGATTACTTGTTCCATTCAGTCACAAAGAACGGAGTTCGACCATTCTCTAGCTACAGATATGCGTGGTAAAGTAAGTACTTTTTTACATATCCTCCCGGCATGCGTTAATCTCTCTCTCTCTCTCTCTGCACTGTATTAAAACTTGATGTGTTAACTTCTTAGAGCGACAAAAATTTGTCCACTGTGGTTACTAGTAAAATGACAAGATTTACTCAGGGTATGGCCTACTAGAATAAATTATAGTTAACAATACAGTGGGTTTGACAGCTACAAATGGATCATGTTTTACTAAGGAGTAAATTAACTAAGCTCTAAATCAGAATCATTGGCCATTCACAGATTACAGTTGATGTTTCACTTTTTTAATTGGTTTGAACCATTCCATTCGGAATCGGTGAGAGAACAATGGTAATCAGCCAATATTCACTGATTATGATTTAGAGTAAAGGGTCCATATTTAACCCTCTGATTGTAACGGCAATGTGCTGTGGAGCAGGGGGCTGACACTAGATAGGGGCTAACATTTCTTATTTTTAGTGAGTACCAAAATCATTGCCAACCTTAAGTATTTACTACTAGATCCATTTTATTTGAAAATATAGTTTTGTGTCGGACTTTAATACAGTTCGTCGTCTCAAACATGATATTGCTATCTAAAAGAACAGTACGTAATTTTAGAATTAAAAAATTCATTTAAAAAGGCATACTTGTTTAGGAATGTGATAAAGACACGTCTGAAAAGTTAGGTTCGCTAAAACGGGGAGCATGACTATTTGTCTACGGTTTTGTTGGTGTTTGAGACTAACGAACGTCGTATTTTAATTCATATTCGAATGCGGAAATAAGAGAGTGTGTGTGTATTTTGTGCTTTTAATTACTTAGGTAAGCTACAAAGTTGTGATGAATGTGTTTAGTTCAGTTTAAGTTGTGGTTCATGCTTATTTACTTCCACATGTGTTGTACGACGTACTCGTCCGCATAAACTTGTGAAATGGCAATTGTGGTTAACTACGAAATACTTTTAACGTGCGCGAGATGATAGACGCATCCTAACTTATAACTTACTTTTATTGTGAAAGAATGTTATTATTTACGTAATTCTTAAAATCGTTTTAACACAACTTTGTAAAGTTTATGTGTGTGGTTTGCAAACAGTGAATTAACACACTTTTTCGCTGTGTTATTTTATGTTTTGTATCCCTCAGCTGGCCGAAAATGCAATTAAATTAAGTCCAAAATAAAAAATTTCCTATTCAAAGGAAAGGTTTAACTGTTTTTTTTTTGCAACAAAGTTCATTAAAAATATTACGTTATTGTCGATGCCACCCGGCAAAATATTTATATTATTGTCAGCAGATTTTAATGTGTGTGGTTGGTACTGATGCTGGGACTAGCCATCCCCCACCACTCTAAAATCGAGCAAGAATTGAGAAAGTCGCCGTAACATGGAAGCGCCTTCTCTGTTTAACTTATGTACTCTTGTGTGGTGGAGTGTATTCAACCACAAAAAACAGACTAAAGGCAGTGAGTGCAATGACACGTATGAGCAGACTGCAAGGAGACGGAGCGTATTCTAAATCTCTGTTCAAAGTGTCGGTTTAAACTGTCGGCCATCGATGGCCAGACAGGCAGTGCAGCAATGAAGTGTGATTTGATGTAAATGTAGAAATGTCTCCAGAGTGACAGTGGTGGTGTCCACTGCTACGTATCCGCGTAGAGAACTCACCCTCTTGTCAAGTGGCAGATTAGATTTGGCAGACCTGCGCAGAGTCGTTGCTCCTGCCATTACCATAGAAATTAGGCAGTTTTATCCTTGATTATACGTCGTCAATTTGTGCTTATCTACCCCACTTTGGAGCTATAATTTGTTCTGGAACATCCTGAATGACGCAGTAAATAAATTTATGCCGAAATGGTATATAGAAATTTGTATGTATCTGAAAGTCAATACGCAATCCTCGAACGTAGATTCTGAAACGTTTTGATCAGACTTGTCGTTGGTGTGATGCGTTTCTCGTGAACTATTTACAGCGCCGTAATTTTGACACTTTGATATCAGAGCAAGAGTTTACGCAAAAATAATGCATAAACATCATTCTGGCAGATTATTTGCTTAATACAGAATAAAAATTGTTATCTAGGAATAATCTTGTTTGGATTTCTGTATTGACCTTTCATTTCCTTGAAATTTCAATTAACATTATCAGAGTTAGTTGATGTACCGCACTCACTTAACAGGTGTCTCGAGTGTAGAAACTGAGAGGGAATTCTTGACATGACCCATTGAAGCCGCTGTCTACCTGTGCGTTAAGGGGGATGGTGTGCCAAAGAAGAGAATTATCACTATTTTCGGTATAAATATTTTCCCCTCGATTATTATCGAAAATCAAGGTTCGACAATACGTAGATTACACTTTTGTACACCATCTTGCTTTATTACATAGTCACAGACTTTCTTATTTTTGAAGCACTGTTGGCAAATACGAAAATTGTCTATTTCCGTATCTGCCATCACTGCTCCAAAAATAAGACAGTCTGTGACAATGCAGTAATGTAATAAGTTGTACAAAAGTATCATTTCCGGATTGTTGAACCTTTATTTTCGATAACAAGCGAGGAGAAAAGTAACATTGAAAATTGTGATAATTCACTGCTTTGGCGCTCCATCCCCCTTAAGGACTCAGCAGTGATGGAGCTTTAAGGGCGACCTTGAAGCGCGCATCAAATGTCGCATCGCTACAACGAGCCTAATGCTGAACTGGCATGCAACATTCTCACCAATCCATTTTTACAGTAGCACTTCAAGATACGTGGGTACCTCGCGCATTTGCGGTGTTGTAGTGTGCCTCTGCGAATCCTTATATACGCGAAACAGCTTAAATTATGCCTACTGCTGCTATCTACCAACAAAACACACTTGAAAATACACTTCTTACTGTTAAAAAATTCAACACGTTTGTTAGAAACACGATTTTAACGTCCATCAAATTGGCTAAAAACGGCTCTCTTAGACTGCTGTAACTTCGAAAATGCCACCTGAATTCGTAAAGTTCAATACGAGATGTGTGCGTTGACCTTCACTTCAAACTACGCCGATTACAAAAACTAACATTTACGGTCACCTCTTAAAGTCATAAAGGCAAGTTTAACTCATTGCGAGTAGAGGCGACATGTTTCTCGTCGAGCGTGGTACTGTGGCTCTTATCGCTCCACTGTTGCCACGCGTCAAAGTTCAGAGCACGTTTATATGTGAGTTTCATAGAAGTACGCCAGTCTGAATAGGCTATTTTCAGCCATATAAAGAGCATTTTGCCTTAAGGGTGTTCACATGGCCTAAATTCATAATTTTATGTCTGTACGACATAACGTTCGTTTTAATAACGTTCGTTTTATAGACGTTACTTGAGACTAAATTTTCCACTAGTAAATATTTAGCTCTCATATTTTTCCCACAGCGGCATGTCAAAGTCAGAATTTGCAAGTTACAACAACATAGGAATAACAAAATTCAAGTGACTTACTCGAATGAAATAACTTACACTGAAATAAGGCATTATGGGTAATATGCTAAAATATCTAAAAACCCATAGCAAAGTCCTTTTGTCTTTTCTTAATTGCCATAAATAAAGTAAAATGTATTCATTATAATTTTTTTAAGAACCTAGGAATTTCGCTATGTTTTTTTTTTTTTGTTAATCTTTTAATCTTTTAGCATATTACCTATCATATCTCATTTTAGTGTAAAATATTTCATTCGAGTAAGTCACTTTGTTTTTGTCATTCCTATGTTCCCGTAACTTGCAAATTCTGACTTTGTCATGCCGTTACGGGAAAACTATAAAAAATTTACAAGTGGAAATTATTGTCACACATAACGTTTGTAAAACGAACACTGTGCCGTACAAATATACAATTATTCATTTTTTCCATGTGATCGCCTTTAATTAGCAATGACGTTCCATCCTTGTCCGAATTGTGTTTTTTTTTTCGTACATTGGCACATTGGGTACATGTAGAATAGTTCCGTAAAAATGTATTTACGAACACGCCGAAAAAACCACAATGTACTTTCTAACCTCAACAAACACGGATTCTGAAATATACTATATTTAATTAATACCACTTCTACACTCAACATTCGTGACTTTCTAATTGAGTCTGTTCACTTTAAACTGAGCACTCACCAACACTTTTAATATCCAAAAAATGTATTTTATTTAGGTCAAATACGTTAAGTTTTGATATTGGTGAAACCTTTACACTGGTCTTTTTGTTCCAGGGAAGTTTTTAGGTCAAAAATATTTCAGATGATTGCAAAATGGTTGAAAGAAAAACTTAATCAGTGCTTACTTTATCGTGAATAGTATATAGTATAATACTGCATCTAACTGCAATGTTGCTGCTGTGTGTAAAGTGGAAATAATTATATTACACCAAAAGTTATTGTAATTTAACGAGTGCAAAATGTCGGACCAAAAAAGCAGTCATTTTTGTTATACAGATCGTTACTCCAAGCAGCCGACAGGAGAGAAGCGTCGAAGATAAGTCGTTCCAAACTACGTATGAAACCAGTTTACTTTGAATGAGAAGAGATTGCGATCTGAACTAGTTCTTAGCTCGTGTAACACCTCCATATAGCTCAAGACGTTTAAGTGAAACAGTTCTGTATCCAGTGAGACAGTGGCGTTAGTTACACGTAGTTTGTAGAAGTTGGTACTCCAGACGTGCTCATAACGATCACAAAATGTGCAAGTTGTGCTACTTCTCCGTAGCTGCTGAATGATACACGAGGGCTCGCCGAATTCATTCTGCCATTAATAAATAATGCTGTTTCTCTCCGTAACCGTATCGAATTCCAGTCAGCCGGCCGATCACTGGCATTTGTTTAGATCTCTCCCCCAGGTACCACGTAAACATTTTTTTTTTACCCCCAGACAAAGAGTGTCTCGTTGTTTTGCCGATGGCCGAAAAAATTTGCTAATTGCTCCTAATTTGATTGATCTCTCTGGCGGAACTGCGGCGAAGGGGGACAGGGGACATAGTGAGCTAACTGTTTTAGCTGCGGAGTGTGTGTGTGTATGCGCGCTCGTGTGTGTGTTAGGTAAATTGAATCAATCGCGTGGAAGAATCGACCCCCTACCTTTCCGACAATGGCTATGTTTATCCGGTGGAATAGCCTAACACGTCGGGTTGAAACAACAGAAGCGTTTGTGAGCGACAAGTGCACCCCCTCACCCCCACCACCCAACCCCCACCCCACCGCACCCGCGTCCACCACCCCACCACTGCACTTTGTGTACTGCCCGCGGGAAAGGAAAATGTGGGGGAGAGGAAGTCCTTTTTTTCCCTTCAAACAGACCTCGATGCGACCGAAATACGATTTCCGTTGGTTCGTCCCATTAGTGACCTGCTAAAAAGCCACGCGCGCACACCCGCTTAAACGAACCTCGCACTTTCCGATTACATGACAATTGAGACAAGCATTTTTTAAATGCTTCCCGCAGCAGCTCTTTGCGAAATCTTTTGTTGGCATAAAAACCTGGTTTTTTTTTGTAGCTAGTACATTTACGCTGACCTGCTACTAAGTAGTGAAGTTGTTTTTCATTTGCTGACGCCATACTTATATATTAAGTATCAATACTAATAAATAATAATTTACTTGCTGCTAGAATGTATTTAACTTAACCTTACAGCTCAAAGCGACGTACATCGTAATTTCTTCGAAACAGTGGGAGTAAATAATTTGGTTTGATAATATGGACACATGCCATTGCACTGCAACGACGCATATCCACAATATTTAACTAAATAAAAATATATTTCAAACGGAAAAAAAAATTTGTAACATCAGAAACTGGGGTCAAGACATGTCTATGATACAGCAGGTCAACAACGTAATTGGTTCTTAGAAGTAATTCAGGTATAACGAGTAATGGATGGAAAATTAGGCAGAGTTTCAATCTACTAACGTAACTGACTAGGTTCTGAAAACTAAATTTGGTTTAACTAAGATCAACCATTTCCTTTAATCACAACATATCAACAAAATTAGATAATGTTAGTGCAGTTGCATAACAAAGATCGTTATAGCAATTTTTTCTTGTGTCGTAATTTTATAGAACGTAATTCTTGTCACTTTTGTTAACATGTCCTTGAGAAACACATATAAAAGCTTCATTATGATATAATCGAAAGTTAATATACGACGCACAGCAATTCGAAAAATTGCGAAATTAAAAATAAATTATTACTGAGTAAATAACTGAATGTTACCTTTCCAAAAATATTATAAATGCCTTGAAACTATACGCAGGACCACAGTGAATTACCCCAGCAGAACGAAGTGGTGAGTCATTACACGTGTTTTATATGTGTGTGTATATATATATATATATATATATATATATATATATATATATAGAGAGAGAGAGAGAGAGAGAGAGAGTGTGTGTGTGTGTGTGTGTGTGTGTGTGTTCAACTAGAATATTGGGACAAATTTCAGGGGATTATTTCTTATGAGAAATGAGGTAGATTTTAAAATATCACAGTCTTACGAAAATATTAAAGGAGATATTCATCATTAAAAACAAAATGTTTTAATTTTATTTTTGAAAAAATTTGAAAACAACATAAACGTAAACAACCTTGTTTCTAACCAAATTGTGATAACTACATTTTCTAAATGGGAAGAAACTATTGCGAAGTAATCAAAACTTCATGAAAATAAAACCGGCGGCCACCTTCTCATTGCTCACAACTTTTTTGCTACGAGTTTGTGCGAGCTTTGGGTGTTGCTTTTTTGAAGAAGAGGCCCTGATGAATATAATAAAGGTCCTATTGTTTAAAATGTTAAGCATACATAGTTTGCCAATATAATGGGTACAAGGACATGACAACCATGTATCATAGAATGGTTTTTCAATTTTCAATACATACGACAAGCACTCAGGTAAATATCAGGTTTTGAAAAGATAGTCAACAAATTCAAGTTTACAAAACCTTAAAAACTACCTAAATGCTACTGTACAAACACCTATGCCCTGCACGCATATTAATATCTGGCGTATTTCAAGTATGTGTTGCGGTAATATGCGACAAATAATTTGGCGCATAACCATTTATTACAGGAAGTGTTGATAACTTTCCATCCACAAACAGCATCAGAATCAGACACGTTGTTGACATTTTACTTGTAAACTTTCCATCCTTGACATTCTCGATAAAAGGACCTATTTTTGTATGACCTCTTCTTTAAAAATACAACATATAATGCTCACACAAGCTTATGGCAAAAAGTTGTACGCGATAAACCCCCCCCCCCTTTTTTTTTATTTTCATGAAAGGTGGGCAATGTCAGAACAGTTTTTTTTCTAAAGTATAAAATGCAACTTAGCATAAAACAGTATGCAAAACAACGTTGCTTATTTTTAACTGGTTTCCAATATTTTACGAAAATAAAGTATCAATACTTTATTTTCAAAGGCGAAGATCTCCGTTTATATTTCCGTAAGACAGTAAGTCGCATTACAAAATTTACCTTCTATTTCATAATGAAACACTCTCCTAAGTTCGTCGCCATAATTAGAAACATCCAGGATATATCGATTGCCGAGGTTAAAAAAGAAACTATTAAAAAATCGATGTTTTGATTGAAAGTTATTAGAGAAGTTTTTGTTTCAATGAAAAACGTGTTAACATATTTTGTTAAAAATGTTATTGGTGTAAGTACATTGACAGATCTTTAAAGTTGTTAAAAAGTTTAAAGCCTACCTACTTTCAGTAAGTAATTTTATTATTTTTTTGCAGTTAAACTGAAATAATATTGCTGTATTATTCAAAGAATTCGATGTACGTGTCTCTTTTTAACTGGGTAGTGTGTTCTTCTGTTTGTTTATTGGTGTGCTTAACTCATGTAATTTTGAAAGTTGTTTTCTTTATAAACAGGACTATCAAAATGTAAAGTACCAACGTAAACAGTTGTATTTTTGTTAAACCGTAGGTATCTTAAATATAGTATCCAATAATTAGGAAATGTATTTCTATTACAACCGTTTAAATTCGCTTAAGTAGAATGTAGGTGTATGTGGTGTTATAATATGTTACACAAGCAAAAAGTTTAATCCTCAAATAAACATATCAAAAATGTGTAACTCTGGAAAATAATTTGCTAGAACTTATTAACTTTTCAAAATAAATATGTTACGATATTTTTTTAAGTAAAAATATATATTTTTCGGTTATGTATTCTTCAGAAGCAACATTTTACGGAAAACCGTAATTTCAGCTACTTCAACATAATATTGCTTTGGTTAAATGTAAAATACTTGTCATTATGTTTGTATATGTATGGATGTTTCTTCAATGTATTCCAGTCATAGGTGTTTTAATACTGAAGTCAATATCTTTGTACGATAGCTTGGTGCGATGCGACACGACACGTTTGAAGCTGGGATGCGACAACAAGCCAAGTTTCTAGTTGTACTTTGTCTGGCGTAGACTGTGTGAAACATTACAATGAATTATAACATTGGAATACATTTTATAATTTCCATACGCTTCTTATGAATGTTTGCAGGCGTTGGGCTGCATGGCCAATAAATGGTTAGCTCTCGTCACGGTAGTAATGAATAAATTATAAATTGAGTCGGTTTACGTCTCGTTGACAGCGAGATCATAAGAGAGAGCTAATCAACTTTACATAAGGACACGAACTCAGAGAGGAATCGGCCACCTCGGTCTATGATAAACAGTCATCCCAGAATTCACTTGGAGCGATTTCGGGAAACCGAATATCAGAATGGCTGGAGTTGGAAATCGAACTCATTATGTGAGTCCAGGCAAGGTATAAATTAAAATCAAGACAGTCAAAGACGGGTGGTGAATCAAGAATTCATAAACACAATTTAGAATGCATAGACAATACTTTCGATGGCATTTTCTATTTCACAAGCCAAATATTACGTCCCTTCAAAATGTACAGCACAAAATCTTCCAAGTGGGAACAATTACGTGTTATGCTTCAAGTCGGTTTGGTAATCCGACGCCAGTAAAAACCAACGTAATAACTTCTAGCAACTCAAATGACGCCCGCCGTTAGTAAGTCTTAGCTACTTCACTCCGATTGGCTGTAGCTCGTCGCGTGGCGTCGCACCGAGTCTCATCACATAATTGCTCGAACAGTTTACATAATTTCTACTTCTTTTATGATAAAAATATATATTCCTAAACGAGAGCAGATATCTAAAAACTGTTTCACAGTTTTGTTAAAAATTGTTTTTGGGATGTAGTTTCTTTTCTAGACAAAAATTTCGTAGAATTGGCTAATTAGTTCGTTAATTGGGATTCCCTTAATTGCATAATTTACTGAAACCGCCCATTGTGTATTTTGACTTTAAAAATTAGCTAACACAGTAACACTGTTTTAACAAAACAAAACAACCGTATATCGATATCTACTCTCCTTGAGGAAAATAGCTATCGTAAAAGCAGAAGATATCATGGATCAAGGCATTTACCACCAAGGCCAGAGATGAGAGCAAAGAATAAATGCCTGGAATGGATGTTGCATGTGATAAACTATTTCCCAGTGAATGTACAAAAAAACTGAATTGAAGCGTGTAACAACGTGAGAACCGTATGTTCGCGCATCGAACCCAAGACCTTGCATTAAAGCCTCTCGTCCTATCGACCAGTTCGCCTCGTACACATCATCCTTCATGTATTAATATTAATGAGGTGGGAAATCGTGTGAAGAGGCAATAAAAGCAGCAGATAATGCCGGCTTCCAGATAATTCTAATGCCACAATTCTCTCTCTTTTTTTTCCTCCTGTGCACTTTTTTTCGACTGAGTTACTTCGGTAGCAGAAGTGACTATGTGCGGAACACATTTAATGTGACGATGACTATTCAGCTTGGCGAATTCAGTCACCCTATCGAATACGGCTCAGATGTTTTCTTTTTGTGAAATAATTTTGAGTCAAGATGTTTCAGCGTTATGATACTAAACCAATAAAGTGGTTTCGAAAACTTCTTGTCAGTGAGCACCAAACAGTATCATGGAGGCAAACTATGTCAACATGTTCGAAGTTGAATTTTAAGAAACGTACACCACTGTAGTAATTACTTGCATTTAATTAAGCTAGGGCTGGTTTTCTCGGGGATCTCCCTCTTCCCCCCCTTCATTCCGCCGTTGCTCCATTCTCACACCATGCCTCCCAACATCACCAGCGCTAAAGACGTAGATGTTAACTGTTGACAAAAATCTGTTCAGTCAACCTTCTTACGCTCCATATACTACACAACATATTTATTTTTTATCTGCGTTGAATAAAAACTAATATTCAAAAATTACATTCATATAAGGTAATTATCTTATCTCGGAGAACTTCCGTCCCACGTCCCCATGTTTTCTCATTCCGTCGCTTCTCCACACTCATCACGTCCATTCTTCGGATCTAACGTGCGACAGAGTGTCTCGCAAGTCGAGCAGACGGCCCGCCCTTCACCTCATCCTTATGTTATACACACTGTAACCCCGCCTGTCCGAAGGTGGGGACACGTAGTGGATTGTTATTTCGCCCCTATTACAGTGACGTAACAGTGACTTCATTCGAGGCCATGACTGTCCTATCCCTTTCTGACGCGATGCACACCTCCTTGCACACACACACCAGTCTCCCTCCCTCTCTCTCTCTCTCTCTCTCTCTCTCTACCATGTCGGCGTATGGAGCTTAGGCCTTCGACGCATTAAGATCTTGTACCTGCCTTGGACATTTGCCTTTATATAGTATATAGGACGTACTCGGTAATAATTTGGGTGCTGACATGATGTTCGAGATGAAGCCATACAAGTGAGGAAAATTCAAAAGTGTAAATATTCTACGAAATAATGTTGATTTTGTAGACGTTATTAATGACTACATTTTTCCTTATGTGAATTTATAGCATGTCCATTACGTCAAAATTTGCGTGTTACAGCAGCATACACATACAAAAATTAATGGGCTTAATAACTGAGATACTAAATACTAAATAAATGTAGCGGATTACATGCTACAAATAATAATAAACTAAAGAAATATATTTTTGTATTTTTTTAAATTGCTTAATATACACTTTTATCCATTAAAAAACACAAAAATTAGAAATTTGACGTAGTTTACTTTATTTCAAGTGTTGTAGGCAATTTAAAATTGATTCACAAAGAAGCGAAGTAAGAGATTCAGGTCTAGGTCTTCGACGCTGGTGAGGGGTGATATTATATGAGTACGGAGTGTAGTCGGAATGAAGGGACGGTGTAAGTGGGAGAATCCTGAGAAAACCCGCCATCCAGCGGCATCGTCCTTTACGATTCCTACATGCAAAATGTCAGAGACCAACTCCGCCGGGAATCGAACCTTGGTGGGAGGCGAGTGCTCTAGACTCTGCGCCGACTGCCCCCTCCTCCTCTCGCAGAAGAAATTTCTTTAAAATATGCACTCAATTTAACTCTGTTGTTGCAAGTTTGGTAGAAGAAAAAACAAAACATTAACAAAAATACAAGCAGTCTTGCCCCAGGAGGGATGTAAACCCACAACTTCCTTCGGCAGGCCGATACCATAGACCTCGCATACACACAGTACTGACACGTTTTTTGTAGGCAAGAGCATGCAATTAAGTTACGAATTACGTTACAAAACTATTTTGTAATTCTTATTCACATGGCTGCAGTACTATTAAGTTTCGAACAGCCTTAATAGTGATTCTGGTCACTGTAGAACAAAACTCGTGATTCAGCTCTATGAAAAAAAAAAAAATCACAAATTGTAAATTCGAAATTAATATGAAAAGAGATCATGTTTAAAATAAAGTGGAATCATATTTGAAATTTTTTAAGTATGGCTCATCTTACCCAATAACCTTCAGCTCTCAAAATTTTGATTAAATTACTCTTTGATTGTTAATGGACATTCGATTTTTTTAATTACTTTGCACTAAAAATCATGCATAACGGTACGTCCTCAAATTACAATTTCTTCAGTCTCGTATCATCTCACCTTGCCGACGTATCCATTACCTAAAATTCAGAGGCGTGCAGTCTATAATGTTTGTAGCCTCGAAGCTTAAATAGGGAATTAATATTAAAACTGATAATCTTACAGTGTATCAATTTTGAAAATTGCTACTCCGAACAAAAATTATTATAGTTCAATTTCCTGAAAATTTCTTACATACAAAATTCGTTACGTTATATAGTTAGTATATAAAATGCAATATTTCTAAATTTTATATTTCTGAATTTTGTAACGAGGACTTTCTATCGTTACATATATTTCGAATTTTTAAATGCATCAATCATGATTGGAAGAGTTACCTTCTTAAGTCGTATTTGGAGAATTATTTCATTATAACATCAAAGCTTTATTTTAAACTCTATGGTCTCAAGTCAGGAGGAGCGCTTATCACGCAGAAATAAAAAAAAAATATGGTATTCACGTAATATCAACAACGAATATAAACTAGAGAAAATCACCCAAAGAGTACAATTTTATTCCAATAAAACATCCTCAGTATTATATCACGTTGATGGAGCATGACCACATAATTAAAATCGTGTATAAAATAAATAAAGCTTATTATATTTATTAGCGCAGAAGGGGAGACGTTAAAAAAAGGTTGATAAAGCAGTACGAATTGAGGCTGAAGGCATAATAATTAAGCTAGACTTTGATAAACGTGCCAGTGCCAACGTATATTATCACCGAAGTTGAGAGCATGATGGCGCAAGACTGAAGAGTGTTTCGATTCAGTCACTTCCCGTTGCATTATAGGAGCCGTCAGGGTAAATATACTTTCGTATCCAATGTCCAGATGAGCAAAACCTAAAATGTTGATGCATGTATCTAAGGTTCTGCGCAGTGAACATAGCGAACTCGTAAGACAGTGACCGTTCCTCATAACACAATAGCAGTCGTCTTGATGGAGTTCCTGTATGAATATCGTTAGTTGCATTCAAAACATATTTTCGGAATATAATTGTAGAATACTTAAAACAATAATATATTGCTTAGAATACACGTTTTTTTTTTCATGTGAATTTTTCGCTAACCGCCGGTCGCCCGGATTTTCGCATGTGGGAATCGTGTCGCAGTTATCATTGGTCAACGGGTTGTCACGGAGAGCTTTCGTTTACTCTTGCTCCCTTATTCCGGCACTGCTCTATACTCACCTCGTATCTCCCCTCGCCAGCTTTAAAAACCCAGCATGAACCCAGTTAGTAATTTACCAGGTATAATATAATTACTAGTTTTTGAAAGTTAGTGAACTTAAAGTTAATAAATAATTCATCGGGACAGGAAAAATAACGTTCCTTAGCCAATTAGAGTACTATACAGTATACTAACTACTACACGAAACTAATTGTAACACTATTTTTTCTAATATTTTATTGGAACTGTATTACTTCATCATTCACATTTTCGCTACAAAACAATATTTATTACATTCTGGAAAGATGTGGTGGTCATTTTCGTCAATTATTACTGATTAACACTACCATATAAATTTAAATGTTGTCTGGTGAAGTTCTTATTACAGAACATAAAAAAATACAACCCTGCCAATCCTGCCTTGTAACATTACGTGGTAAGCCAAGGGTAAAATGAGAGGTTAGCGGGAAAACAGAGGGAGTTAGAATTAGGAGGGAGTTTGATAAGCGCAAATTAACCACCTAGGAAACAAATGGGTGAAAATACTACGTTATCAGGCATGACTGATCGAAAATGACAGAAAAGCGAACATAGCACGCCAAAGTGTAAACACCTGTAAATACGGTTCAAAGCAAAACTGGGGGGAAAAAAAAATACATTACAAATTGTTGACATACCTGAGCTACAAAAAAGCATAATGCAAAGGGTGCAATAAGAAGTCCACGCGCATAAAATAGAAAGCTGAAATATCAAGAAAGGGGCGCGGTTCACTCTAGGATTGCCGAGAAACATACATACACGCGTCGTATGTTTATACAGCGTGAGTTGTTAAGGCCGTTCCAGAGGGGAAGAAATCACAAATTTATATTTGTATGAAACAATATTAGTTTTTAGGCGTTTCTTGCGAGTACATTACAAAAAAAAATAGCTCAGCCAGTTTTCCCATAGTAGCAGTTCAATGTCAAAATTTGCAAATTTCATACACACCTCGAAAACCAAGCAACATAATGAGACTAAATAATTCACAGAGAAATTCAATGTCTCGAGGTAGGTCTTTAGGTATATAAAAACCCAATACAAAAAATTTTTGTAATTACAAAAAAATTCTAAAAGTACCAAAAAATTTCGAAATTTCAGAATTTTTTAAAGAATTCAAAACATTGAATGGATTGTTATATGCGTAAAGCCTTAGCCAAAGACATTTACTTGTAATGTGAAATAATTCGTTTCATTATGTTCACTACTTTTCAGGGGAGAAGAGTGTATAAACTAAAAACATGCAAATTTTGACTTTGAAATGCTACTATGGGAAAACTGGATGAACTATTTTCTTTTTGTAAGAGGATAATGTACGCCCAAGTAACGCCTATAAAACTAACACTAATTCTTATAAATACAAATTGTTATGATTTTTTCCCCTTAATGCTAATCCGGCGGGAATGCAATAAGACAAATAATCAGGGAAACGTATGTGCAGCATTGTTCCTAATGTGATTCAAAAGGGTGGTCGATGGCATCAAGGGAGGAAGTTCGAAATTTAAGAATTCACGATAAAATGACAAGTAATTGTCATAAAAGAACGTAATTTCGTAGGTACAATTATGTGAAGACAAGTAACTACAGAAAATAACGTTACAGATAGTAGACCCTTTCATTCGTTAAATGGAGGCTGTTTACCCCTCATTGCTTAGAACTTTGTGACCATCCTCTATAGCGATTTGACATTACATGTAAGTAATC
Source organism: Medauroidea extradentata (assembly GCA_003012365.1). NCBI lineage: Eukaryota > Metazoa > Arthropoda > Insecta > Phasmatodea > Phasmatidae > Medauroidea > Medauroidea extradentata. Next base: position 132,765 of record PNEQ01133354.1, on the reverse strand, counting down.
ATAATGCGATAGTGAATTTAAAAAGTAGCCTTGGGAGTTGGAAGTTGATGTGTGTATGCCTGGAATGTAGACAGCCTGTACATATAAAAAAGACTTATGAACAGCAAAAACACTTTTTCATCAAACACAACTATTTTTGGGGCTGTTAAATTTGCGTTAAATATATATTGTCTTGCAGGAAAAACCTTTATCAAAAAAATATTTTAAGTAACTAAATTTTATATTTTCAAATTTTTCTTTCATTGTAGTATTAGGTATGTTATTTGTTTCAAGGAAAAAATGTCAATTGGAGGCTTATTAAAAAAAATACTGTTCCTATTTCAGATTCTTCAGTATCCCTGATGTACAACTTCTTGGTTTTTAAATAGAAATATTTGTTTTAGAGTGTAAGGGAAAAAATGTGTTCCAGTAAAACCAATTTTATGTCTACGTTCTTTAACGTCTTTGCACTAAATGTGCATTACCTTTTAAATGCAATTCGTAAACAGCGAAAGAAAATTTAGTACAGCCTATTATTTTTCTTCTCTGAGAGTTTTCAAATTGAATTTAACGCACAAAGCCAATTTTGAGCGAAAATGTCAAAGAACATGAAATTGTTTCTACCTTAACACATTTTTATTTGTACTCTAAAACAAATATTAGCACCTACTTAAAAACTAATAATTTGTACATCAGTGGAATAGTGGAATTTTAACCATAAATGTTACTGCTATAAATAACAGTTTTCTGTACCATGGCTATAAACTTTAAACGAATATTGTAGGTCTATTTGAGACAAAGGTAATTTTCAGTGAATCATATTTGAACAAAAATTTTCTTTGTTGTAACAAAATTATTGTTGTGGCAAGAAAAGTATTATTGTAGTGCAAATACTATAAAAGAGAAAACAAGAGTCAGAAATGGAAACCAGGATTGCAACCCAATATAAACGACAATGTTACGAAAATTATTGAAAAATTAAACTTTTCGTGATTCCGGCTGCCATACGTTAGAAAGAAATAATTTAATCAAAAAATTTGCAAAACGGACTAAGTCCAAGTGAGTAGATTGTTGGGAAATAACAAAAAACTTACTATTGTGGATCTGAGAGGGAAACAGGTTATCAAAAATGGATAACTTGAAATTGAATCGGTCATTTGAGAAACAACATAAGTCAATTTTCTGCCGAAATGAGTTATGGGTTGTATAATTTTCTACAGAGGTAAACACACATTGTACTATTGAAACCACATAAGTCAGTCGTATCTTGTGTGTATAGCAAGGCGCAGAACTGTGAGTTCATTGGAGAAACACCATAAGTCACTGACTTGTGTTCTTTCTCTAATATACTCATATCACTGACTGGTGTTGTGTGACCTACGTAAATCTCAACAATTTTTACCAGACGCAGATTATATCCAGGTATTTTACAATGAGGTGTTTACTTGGACAACTATTCGCACAAACTCTTGTATGGAGCACGAGATGTTGCACTGAAAAACAAGAAATTATTATAATACCAGAAGAACATTACATGCAAATCTTACAAATGGATGTGTGCTTCGACAAACAGCTGTTTATTTTAAGTGTGTTGTAGAACAATGATGCATTAGATTATAGAAAGAAGTGTTATTTTCACATGTTATAGCAATTTACGTTATGCAAATTGTTTCTTGTGGGACGTAATATGTAAACATATAAATAAAGATATTATCAACTAATATTGTGAGAAAATACACGATACAATACTGTATCTTACTATCATTTTATAATGCAATCACCTATTAACTTGTGATACAACTTAAGTCAACATTTCAAAATTGCTGCCGTTCGTACATTAAAACACAGAATCACATTTAATTGCATCTATCATATAAATAACGATACAGGATTTGTTGAGTAATGCTTGCAACTATTTATAGGTCAATCTCTATAAATTTAAAACTTTAAAATCAGCTGTTTACTTGTGAAACAACGCAAGTCAAATATTTAAAATGAGCATTGTTCTTATAGAGCAACACAGAAACAATTTTAATTGCAATCATCATAAAAGTAATGTTACGAAGTATTTTGAGTTTTTTTTTTTTTTTTTACAAATTTTAATAAGTAACTTTCAGAATTACAGCGTTTTTTTCACTACCTGAAAAGTGGACTTTTTTTACTTATGTTGTTTCTCAAATGACCGATTCAATTATAGTGTGTGTGTGGAATAATATGAAACCTAATTGACATAGATAAACTTTTGTCTTTTATTGTTTAGAAATTAATAATGCTATTGAACTTGGTACCTTTTAAAAAAGTAAGTAACGTTATTTCTAACAATGACACATAAAACATACTGTCTTGAGTAGATATTAGTGCAATGCTGGTGTAATCTAGCGAAAAACTAATAATATGATACATAGAAATATATTTTGTAAACACAACACCTCACAGTGCCTTATACCCTTAAAGGATTGTTATGTATTACACTATCAGAAAAATCATAATGTCCTTGGTGTAGCTTATTAGAACCTTAGTATATGCTAGTGAAAAAACTACTGAACCACATGGAAACTGATTCTTCAACAATAATCACGTAAATCATAAACAAAATAATGCCATATTGGCACACTCATGAACTAGTCCGTTTAACGTATTTCTTGTATAGGACTGGTTTCTTTTGTTGCTGACAGTCAAGAGAATGCTTTGGAGAGTCGGAATCTCGTAGAACCTGAATTTGCTCAAAAATTGGATTTGGTCCCTTTTGAAAATTCCCGATTCAATTATAGTTGTAATGTCCCAAAGTCATACCACGAGCCAAAGTCTCCCTCGTATACGGTATTATAAAATTTGAGATAATAACCATCCTTCGCCTTTAAATGAAGACCATATATTTCTTAGCAACATTTTCTAACTGGAAGACATGGACAGAAACGCGCATTGTAATGCTCCTATAAACATAAGTTTTCTTTATCACCCCTGATTATTCAATTATCACTCAAAAATTAGTATTTTCCTCGTAAGAAGTGATACATCCTATCAATACAACCATGGTCGCTTCTCATCGTTCCCTAATGGGCCTTTGGTTCCGTCTCACATGACCTCGTCATCGATGGTACGTTGCCCACCTGAAGTGAGAATGGGAATAAATGAACAATTTATTCCACTCGTTTAAGTCCGACTGAGAACAACACCTTAAGGATGTTCAAGTGGGGAAAAATTATAATTTTAGATTTGCATAAAACAGTATTAGTTTTGTAGAAGTTACTCGGGGGTATATTTTCCTCTTACAAAAAAAATTGTTGCTACTTATAGAAATTTTTTTTAATACAAAAATATTTTGCATAGGCTTTTTGTATACGTAAAGCCCTAGCCAGTGACACGTACTTTCACTGTGGATTTTTTCGTTTCATTATGTTGATTGGTTTTCAGGGGTGTGTCAGTAGACAAAAACATGGAAACACGGAATTAATAGCTTTGATAAAGTTGAGCGTTGTGTTGTTTTCAATTTCTACCGTACAGTTAAACGCAAGCCGACCGTCTTGTCTTTATAGGTGGCCGCCTGGGTGAATGTATTCAGCGCGTTCGAGGCACAGAAGCATGGAAGCGGTAAGGACGACACAACACGCACATCACGCCTCATCCTAGCCTCTAGGCGCTAGTCTCTGAACTGGCGTGCAATCTTCTCGCCGACAACTCGTCTCTGTGAGACATTCTGTGGCAACCCTATTGTTTTATTATGTAATAATAAAGTTGAAGGTGTATTGTACACGCCTATTTATTTTAAAAGAGTCAGATGGTCACCTTAACAACGAACTCAAAGAGGATATAAATGATCCAGTCTGCAACAAAACTTTCTGAACTACTTTAAATAAAGCTATAATTTAGGTGGAAGGGGACAAAATCACAGTGTCTTGTTTTAATGAGATATTCTCCATCAGGCATATGAACAGTGTACGACGAAATTAACTTGAATAAAAGCAATACAACAATAAACATAATTAAGTAATTAATTATGTTCTCACGTGTAAAAAAATGTGGAACACAAAGTTTCCTAGTAACTTTCTTTCGGAAAGGAAATGTCTAGTAAACGATACATACAGTTTTATTTAAACGGTTGTTTTTTTAGACTCTCTTGCAATGTGAATATCATACAAGGGTACAGACGATCATCATAAGAACACGAACATACCACGATTGCACAGTTGGGTGGGCTTAACGAACCATCAATAGTGAGATAATTCAAACCAGGAACATGTCGACATCAGTAGCTTAGTTGGCGCTAGCATAACCCAATGGCAGCCAATAAGACGACGTGTAACTATATTTTATCATCTTAACTGGTACTTTACCAAACGGGTTGAAATTTTTTTTAACTTTACGGCCGTTTTGCACTCTAACCTTAAATAACTTTCCGACTGCATTTTTAAAAATAAATATCTTTGCCACTTTGTAGACAAATGTAATAATATGCATTCCGTTCTGAGTATTATTTACGTTGAAAGTATAGGAGAAATCAATGCAGTAGTTTTCACAACATTACACGACATGTTAATTTTTTCGTAAAGTGTTATATTGAAACAAGGCAAACGAAAAAGGGTTGCGTTTAAATATATCTGATTCGTGTGCATAGCAAGATAGTTGGAATTGGCCATCAGTATGATATGTATCAAATGTTAACATAAAACCTAAAAAGGATAACCTTTATGAAAATATATCTCTGACATTGAAAGAGATATGTGTTATCATGGCATACCACAGTTTTTTGTTACCTGCCATGAAGAGTAGGAATCGGTTCAATATTTAGATGATACTCTACCAATATGTTATGTATTACATTATTCTGTCAAATTCATCACAAGAGATGATAATGCCTTAAGTTTTTGGCCGCTATTGATATAAAATTGGCAATGGTTGAAAAGTAAAAGTATCAATATCGTATGTGTACCGAATTCGAAATGTTTAGTTCAATGATTCAAAAAAATTTACTGAGACACGCACGCGCGCATACATACAGAGAGAGAGAGAGAGAGAGAGAGAGAGAGAGAGATGGTGTTAGCAAGACTATTTCCAACGAAAAGTAGGCTACGAATACAAAAATAGCAAACAGAACCTGAACTAAAAGTGTTCTTGTCAATAATATAGATATCACAGTCTTAAATTTTTACGAAAACGCAGTGGTTAAACAATTAAAATTATACATTTAATAACGACATGCTGTAACCCACATTGTACGACGTCATAAAGCAGCACAAGCCCCTTCAGATACAGTTCTCAGTAAACAGATTGTTTGGAAATAGTCACACATTAATTTGTCTGCCACCGTACCATCCGAACTTGAATTCTTTAAAATTCATTTGGGCTAAGGTTACAATGTTAGTCAATAAATTTAAATTCAGGAGTAACACGGTGCCAAAATATTCGCTACACTCTGTTATGTATAGCTGCAGTTTTCTGGCCTCATACTGTTAAGGGGCCTCCCTAGACAGACTGCGTGTGTGTGTGAGGCAGGGGCGGTAAGAGTGACACTAACCGACGTATGTAATGCATTATAGCCTCTCCGCGCAAGCCCGTCATATGGCGTGCAGTACTCTACTATTATCCATGTTGCTATGGAACACTAAGCGGTGACCACAATATTTTATTTATGGGCAGTGTAGTTCAAAGTCTAACGTTTGTTTCTATAGTTATGGTTTTCGAATCCGATTGTTAGTTATTTTTTAGATACGGCAGTCTGTAAAAGCCATTTTTGGCTATTTTGAGGGGCCAGAAAATAATGTTTCTAATAAACGTGGCAAAATTTTAAAACTATAGTGTGTGTTCTTTTCGTATATATACAGATATAATGTGCGCTAAACAGTTTCGTCATAAAGAGAATAGTCGTAACTCGCTGCAACGCATTTGATGGGCAGGTAGGGAAGCCCTTTAAAATTATGTAATTTCAGTCACTCTGCTAAACAAAATTTTCTGAATTTACGATTGATTGGACATCTCAAGTTGCTTTTTGAACTAATAATATCGACTTATATGATTTGCACTAAACTGTCAAAATGTAATGAAGTTATGTGAATCAAAGTATGCACGGTTGCAGTAGTATGAATAAAATGAAGGAAGGGTTACTATAAGGACAGTGTATATAAATTGACATTGAAACAGATAATTCAGTACATTTAGGTGGGATTGATGGTGACTCACAAGAACACGTTATTAGATCAAAGACGAGAACTAATGGAATAACAGAGTTAACCACGTAGTACTGTCTTTGAAATATTCTTGCAATGGCGGTAAATGATTAACTGACATATTGTGGACATACGCTACTGCAATGCTTTGTTGTTAAAATAAATAAATAAAATCTGTTTTCACTTTCAGTCTGCCTGGCGATGGGAACAGTTTTCAGATTCCAAAACGTTGCGACTAGCTCGTTTTAGAAAATATACTCTGCTCTTCGGCGTTTTCATCCTTGTTTTGTCTTGTCTTATATTTGTCCGTAACTTTTTCTTCGTATTAAGTGTTGTCTGTGCTATTTTATTTTTTTGTCTCATGAGATTTCTCAGTTTTTCGTTGTCTTTATTTTCCGCTTTGGTTTTCATTTGAATACTTTAATTTTCGTTTAGTATTTTCTGTTCGCATTTCTTCTTGGGATTTTTCAGGTTTTGTTATTTATGTATGTGTTGACTACAACCAGCCGGCTTGGTTTTTTTTTTTTTTTCCTTTTATTGATTTCCTTGGTTCACTCTCGGTTTTCTGAGACGACATAGAACTGCAATGGCGTATGTCCACAATAAATATTCCGCCAGACTACGTAATATATAGCTATGGTAAGCTCAATAACAATACTACGTCGAGAAAACCTAGCTTCGGCGTGTTTTGTGCAGTGTATGGCCAGGACCGACGGTACCATATGAGCGAACTAAGAGACCACCGACGACGCCAAAAAGTCAGGAGTGGCAGGGCGGTCAGCACGAGACCTAAACATTTACAATTATATAATATAAAATCAATGAAAATATCACGTCATAGGCTATTTTGCCTTCCTAGATTAATATTACTTAACATAAGTAATTCTTTCAAATGATTAATATATGACACAATTGGGAAAAGTACATTCCTGATTCGTATGTCATGAATAGGAAGTGTTGATTGGATAGTAACGAGGATGTTCCCACGTTCATCGATTTTCGCTAGTTATCCCAACGGGCGCTCTTGTTGTGTGTCAAATGTATCTTTACGGGCGTCAAATTATAGCAATACGTGTAGCAATAGCCACGTTACTAGTGGTTAGTGTCGTTGAGTATGAAAGTTCTTGTGGGGGGGGGGGGGAGTTAGTGTTAGACAATTTGATTGTATTTTCATTTATTCAAATTGTATTATCTGAATTTTCTCTTCGACAAAGCATAGGATATATTGTTGGTAAACTGCTTGACATAAATAATAATGGAGTCTTTCACTGATTTGTCATGCATAATCATTGCAAGAGAATTATAGGTTGACATTCAAGAATTATCTTGCAATGATTCTGCATGATAAATTAGTGAACTATTTCAATATTATTTATGCCAAGCAGTTTACCAAGAACATGCATTATGCTTTTTCGAAGAGAAAATTTTGTAATGGAATTAGAATAAATGTTTCAGAAACTGTAAATGCAGTAAACTAGTCTAACCCTCCGCCTCAACTGCCTTTTTTTTTTGCAATATAAATGTATTTTTTACCTTAGGGTTTTTTTTATTTGAGTAGTATGGGAAGCACAAATATATAAATTCAATAACTTTTCGAGTACTTTCAACAATATATATATTTTTTTTTCAACAATCGGTGTATATATATATAATGGAAAGTAAATCGCGAAAAAGCTTGCTGGTACAGGTAGCCAGATCTAAATCAATTAATGAGTATGGGAACCACGCCTCTATTGTCGATAGTATGGGCGTAATACCACTGTGAAAGTTGTGAGTTGTGTTAATGAACATGTTAAGTGATAATTAATCAAAAACCACTATAAATGGAACGCTGACCTTCCGGATTCTATTATGATGCATGACAAAACGTATGCAAGGAATAAAGTGTGAACATCATCCCATGCGTTGGAAACATGGAGTCGCCTCTGTTATTATGCATGTATTATTGTACATGTACGCCTGTAGCTGCCCATCCTAGTGAATAAAGAACCGGAATGACATAAGGAACAAAAACCGTGAACTTTTCCGAACACTCTTAGAAAATCCGTTTCTGAGATACAAGCACTCAAAATTCGGAGCATTGTGGCAATGCCGACATGTAGGCAACCTGTGTAGCACATACGTGGTGACATGCTTCCGAGAAACACTAACGAGGAAACTTTATTATCGAGAAGTATGCAACACACATGACAACAATTATGGGGAAGGTGGTACTTGTATGCAGGGGCGCAGGCAGGATGTATTTAGTGGTACGTGTAATGCAGTAAAGCAAAACATGTTTTATTGTTTAATATTGCTAGAAACACAGGAGCTACAATGTAAACGTACCAGCACATAACACGACAGTGATAGCATACTTGTATTTACCTTATACGAAACAATCTTAATTACCCCTTATAAGGTTCTAAACAGTGTGTTAAAATTGTCCTCTATCGAACCCTCCACAGGCATGCACAAGACGCACAACCGTGGCCTACACTGCACGCAAGTGATTGTTGGTTACATGCTTTACAGCAACATGCAGTCTGGTGGTGTTGTGACAATTAAGTACTCTTTATTGGGCAAGATGAGACTCGTCAGTCCACTAGATGTGACCCACAATGTCCGGGATTCGTTGAAGTGCCGTCAGCATCCAGTGACAGTACTGCATACGGCAAAGTTGACCCCCTCCAATTACGTACTGTACGGGACTGTACTGTTATTTATTACAGCACACCGCCATGAAAGACGGTCTGTGCAAACGAATGACTTAAACTGACGCGGTGCGCGAGATTACAGTGGTTTTCATTGAAAACATCTGCAGTAGCGCCTCGGAAGCATGTCACCATGTAGGCCAACGTGATACACGGGTTGCCTACCTGTCGGCATTGCCACAATGCTACGACATTAGCGTGGCTATCTCAGAAACGGTTTGTCGGAGCGTATTCTGAAAAGTACACCTTTCTTGTTCCTTATGTCATTCCGGTTATTTATTCACTAGGATGGACAGCCACAGGCGTACATGTATTGCATGATAATATACATGCATAATAACAGAGGCAACTCCATGTTTCCTACGAAAGGGACGGTGTTCACACTTTATTCCCTGCATACGTGTTGTCATGCATCCGAATTGAATCCGGAAGGTCAGCATTCCATTTGTAGTGGTTGTTGAATAATTATCACTTAACATGTTCATTAACACAACTTTCACAGTGGTATTACGCCCATACTATCGACAATAGAGGCGTGGTTCCCATACTCATTATTATTGATTTAGATCTGGCTACCTGTACCAGCGAGCTTTTCCGCGATTTATTTTCCATCGGTATATATATATATATATATATATATATATTCATATACAGAGATTACCGAGTGTTGATAAAAAGGAGTGAGCTATCCGGAAATTCGCCTAAGGTAAAAATTACTTTGCATCGGCCCTGTGTGTGGCCACGGCAAGCCGACAGAGTGGAGTTATACGGTTCTTGAAACCAATAGCTGCGAGAGTCCGCGCGCGCTGGACATGCGAACTCCCGCATCGCACGAAAAGCAATGAATATCCCTGGGAAATGAGCCTAACCACCTCCTCCCCCTCCCTCTAGTGGCAATTGAATTATTGCCGTCTTATTTCAGGGTGGGAGCGGGGGGTGGTGCGAGACGTAGAGTAGGGGAAGGTGGAGGGGTAACTATTTACCGATCCTCATTCCAGACAAACCCCGCGCTGCCGATGAATAATGAATTTTAAACTGCGGCCGGGGGGGAGGCGCACCCTGGCTACCGACTTCCCCATTCTCCACCTCCCCCTCCTCACCCTTCCCAGGCCTCAATAACACAGCATGACGTGGTCACTCGCCGACCTGGCTACATCAGGTGTTCATCCTACTGGCGTGTTCATCGGATCTCTTTCCCGTCCACACTTCAACACGGGGCGGGGCCGCAGTCTACGAATTAAGTATTTTTTTCGCTAAGAGAAAGGGCGAACTTTTGTTAGATCCTGTTGGCACAGCGTGAAAACAAAGGGTAAAGCTGACATATGCCGTGATACACCTTGATATCGTGATAAACGTCTTTACAAAATATGGTAGGATCTGCACACCTAGTTCATTATGATACCAACAGAGAGCAGGCATTAGTATTTTCCGCAATAAGGGAACAATGTATCACATATAAGATCACAATTCAAATGTTTAAAATTTTTCTGGTACTGAAGGTCAAAGCCCATGAAGTAGGGTCCGTTTATCCTATATTTCTGGTATTTTTCTAAGTGGTTGCCTTAAGACTTGATGTAAGAGAACTGTTAGGTTTCACCAATGCGTCCTAAACTATGCTTCAGGTAGGCAGTGCTAAAGTTTAAACATCGCCTAAAAAGTCTTCCGAATGATGGGTGTTGACGTTGTTAGAGCCCACTTAGACGTCGCTATAATTTTGAAGTAGATAATTCTCGTAAGTTGTTACTTCTATTGTATAAGCAAGTAGAGTGGTAGACAGTAGGTCAGAGTACTCAAAGAAAACAACACAAGACTGGAAAAAAATTTATTGTTTGTCAATTTTGTCAGTTGATATTGATGATGTAAAGTAAACTGCTTTGTACTTATTATAGTTAGATTGATGAACTAAAAATAACAGAATATTACATGTGAATTGAAGAAATATGGATATTGATACCGCGGCACTATTCGTAAATTTATATCCAATACCTATTTATAAAGTGCACGTTACATATTACTTCGCCGAAGTTTTGTGTGTGTGTCTATATATATATATATATATATATATATATATATATATATATATATATATATATATATATATATATATATAGTTTATAATTGACGAATAATAATGTTAATAAATAAGTACTATGTTTAAAAACAATTCACGTATTCAACATTTGTCAATTCCTCGGCAGCGTCGTCCATTTTCCTTTCTTTATAAATTCTATGTTCCCATTGGTTATAGAGTTACTCCACGAGTCAGGCATTCAATTTCTGCCGTATAAACCTAGTATTGCTTAAAGTAGGTGAAGCAGTGCAATGTACTAAGTACAGCTTACTGTGCTGTTGAGGGGAATTTAAATTTTAAGACGTGTTGTGAAACTGTCTATAAGCCTTGAAACATGCCAAAGAAAACATGGTAATCGTATCTTACAAACAGAACTGTTTTGCGTTTGAAAAAATAACGTGATTTAAAATATCTTATATTACAGTAAACATAACACTGAAAATATACTAAATATACACGAAAAAATACATTTACATATTAAATATGTTTCAGGGAGGGAAATTTATTTCACTGGCAAGGAAACGATTTAAATCACATGAACCAGCAAAAAAATCGTTGAGAGGGAAATTCTCCATGGTACAGGTTTGTTCACATGCTGCGTCAATATTGTATCGATTCCAAGGTAGCAGCACCGAGGCGGGTATGGTGCAACGATAGCGCGTTGAACTCGCATTCGGGAGGACCCGGGTTTGATCCCTGGCTCCGGCCATCCTGATTTCGGTTTTACATAGTTTACTAAAATCGCTCCAGGCGAATGCTGGGATTTTTCCTAAATAAAGGCCATGCCGAATCCTCTCCCAGCTCTCGTCATATTACCGAGCTGTCTCTACCGTCTCTAATGGCCTCGCTGTCGACGAGACGTAAATAAAGCCCACTTACCATCATCATCATCCAAGGTAGCAGCAGATATGACGTCGCTAGTAAATATTTCGAATTAACTTTCCAACTGGTTACATTGTGATTGCGTTAGAAAATAGTTCCGTCAGTGGTTTACCATTTTTAGATTAAGCGTAAATGTTTTTAGCTTATACTGCTTTTTATAATTATGTACTTCAATGTAAGCATTAAATAGTGTATATAATTCCGGTTTGTAAATATTATTATTATTCACTGCTTTATCACTGCGTAAAAAACGCATCAAATAGTCAGCGCTGGACAAGACGACGAACGCGACTGGTCTGACAACACCAAAGACATTATAAAAACCTAGACTGTAACGCTGCTATTTTATTACTTGACCAAATTGAACGCTGACATATTGCAGGTCAAGATAGGGAATTATGTACTTTCGCAGGGGTGGTGGTAACAATTATTTTTCAACAAAAAAAGTTTGGTATAGGTCATCGCATATTACGGGCTGCAATATGGCTCTGTTTAATTTGGTAACACATAGAGATAGTCCGCCAGCATTGGTCTTGCATCCCTTGGACAACACCGATGCCTTCCAAGCGCGCAAAAAGACTAACACAAGCTGCCAACTTTAAAATGGATAACGTAAAGCGCTATGTGGTCCTCCCACTCATGTTCCCACTCTCCCACTTATATTCCCCACTATCTGACATTCGAAACCGCACCAGAAATGTTCAGAAACTACAAAAATGAATTTAAATCGTTATCAGGAAAACGAAATCTTGTGCAAACGTAGGCCTGTAGTGAATGTGCCATCGACACATCGACCTACAATCGAGAACGCTTCCAAGATAAGTCGCGTCATCATCTGAACGTAACAACGGGCGCTGTCGTGCTTTCGTGCTAGGAAGAGTTCGTCGTGATTGTAGGCAAATCATATACTGACTGTTCTCTACATCCGTTTATTTGAGTCAGCTTAGTCGTTCTGAAGTGCCAGAATGTCTAAGATATTTAAAATTCGACATGTCCAGGTTACAAAATCTCTTCTACAAATTCATCTAAAACAATAAAATAAAATTATTAAGTTAGAAATAGTGCCTGCAGCTTTTCCCCTGTTAGGTTTGATAAGATCAGTCCAACTTTCTTTGTGAAACCTTCGAAACGATCGTTCATAACCTATAATTAGTTGTGTGTGCATAATATTTGCGTTAATGAGTGTACCGCTTATAATTAATCAATTTTTGTACAGATGTCCACAAATTTAATCCAATAAATTTCAATTACAGAGAATTTTCCCTTGATACAGCTGGTTTTGTATGAAAATAAATGAAAAATACGGACCTTATTAAAAATATGAACTCACAGGAAGGATAACCTGTTGAAAAAAACGTACTGGAAAAACACATGCCTTATTAACTGGTACATAATTTTCTGGCCATCCATTATGATTATATAACATGCGAACGGTTATATAGTCCATAACATATTTTAGAAAGTTAAGGAATATTTACGAACCACCTGGGATTACATACACCAAGTATATTTTCGGGAATACCAATGTTCAATTCTCAATTGCAGCAAGTTAATTCGTAAGTGAATTGTTTTATAGTAGTCGAAGATTTAAGTATAATTCCATTAGTGAAAACGTGTCGCACCATATTTGGGATTATCGCATTCTAACCGATATATTACGTAATTGTTTACCAACGTGCGCTAAACTTGTACAGAAGGTCACTCAATACTAGAGGGAAATATGTCAAACGGCGACGATGCGAGTGGACGAAGGACCATGACAGCGTCCTCTGACGAAGAAGGTTTTACTCGTGTCGTTTACACAGGGAAGAATCGTAATGTTAGTGTTTTGTGTAGGTGATGCTCGCCACGATACAACTCAAACCCACGATAGCCCCAAAGTGAATAGGTGCTGCTGTGGCGTCCCGCATGTTCGTGTGGTAGGGCAGTTTTTCTTCGTCGGTGGCGAGTGTGACTGGCACGGGTTATCTCCGATACGCTGGCAAAACTTCTCCTGCCCACAGTTCCAGCGACTGATATCTCCCGTTGTCTGCCAGCAAGTCGGAGTATTTCCCCTTTATCTCTTCCCCGTACCAAAGCCCCTTGGTCTCGTGACTCGCAGAACGAGAATTTTTACAGGCCGATAGACCAGCGTTGCCAACCGTACGATACTGATAGTACAAATACGATAATTTTATGTTATGTACAAGCTACGATTCAACCATCGGATCGTACGCAAATGGTACGATCGTCAGCAGTTTCCTTACTCCATGCACAGTTGTGTTCAAGTTAACCTACTGTAATGGATGGACACAGCAGTGTCACTTTCTCCCGTTCCTACTGTGTTAAATCGATTTTTAAGTTTTATGAATTTGAATTCGTTATTTTTGCAATGCAGGGTACTTTTGTTCTACTGCCTGGAAATTAATTTCGCACGCAAAAAAAATTTATTTCTTTTTTTACGCAAACATTTTGTTTTGCAACTTTTGAAAGTTTTTTTCTCCGCGCACAAAGGCCTTTAGAATTTTTTTTATTACAGTACAATCCTCAAGTACTTTATACGATCCTTTCGGGGAAACAAACACGATCCTGACATTGCTCAACGCTGGCCAATACACACACGAGTGGTCGGCCAGGTAAGATGACGTCACGTCCTATCAGCGGCAGACCCTAAATTTAAGCAAAGTGATTTCTGCGTCAGCTTGTTTCATTGCCTCACGTGCAGCTCTACTTCATGGTTATTGGCAGCGTGTCTGTGTGCAGAGTCGTCGCGTATTTGACTGTGACAGTCAGATTCTGGTTATTGAGACACCACACGTACGTGATTCACCGGTAGAGCCCCAAGAACTACAGATGTGCACGAACAAGGCTCTGAAACAAGTTTCTGCAAGAATCTTTTCGCGGGAATCCCGGGTCCCTACCTATCACTAGAGTCAGTGATTATTAGTGCAACAATTTGTTTCAATGCGTTGTGTGAACATCTGCAGTTCTGCTTCATGGTCAGTGATTGGATGTTTTAAACTCTCAGCGTCTCGGGATTCTACCCGCAAGTCACACGAGTGGTGTCGGGGTAACCTTGTTCTGACTGGAACTGTCAAACGAGCGACGTGTCTGCACCACGGCCGTAGAAGAACAGGTCTGGACACTCGCCTGGATATTTGACCCACTTGTTGTTTGTCTGTAGTTCACCAAGTTACCGAGAATATTATGTTTTATTGGTGCTGATGCTAGGGCGGTCGGACTAAACTCCGCCCACTTCCTTTCCTCTAAGATAAACAATTTATCAAAACGTATTTTGTATCAATTTATGAAATACTTTCTTCGTTCACAAATTTAAGAAAAGGCTCCAGCAATCTTTATTTACTTTATAAATTTAACAATGGAAAAAAGTGGACGGAGTTTGAGTCGACCGCCCGGAAAACTGCGTCAAAAAGTATGACATTCTCGGTAACTCGACGAACTACAGCCAAACAACAAGGGGTCAAGCAAAATACATTGTTAGATAGGCGAGTGTCCAGACCTGTTCTTCTACGACCGTGGTCTGCACTAATACATTCCGCTAATAACAACTAAGCAGAGCTGCAGCTGTGAACGTAAGGCACTGGAAAAAAATTGTTGCAAAATTATTTTTTACCAAAAATCACTAGTTATACCTAGAGATGATGGTTAGAGGTACGTCAATTTCGCGCATTCATCTGGCAGTAGCCTAGACTTGTCAGTCCTATACACCCACTGGCCACAATCGATTATCTATTGGCTTATAATCGTACAAGCAGGTAGCAAGCGATAGCACTTCGCATTATTTCCTTATTTAATACAGGCTTGCAGTAGTCAAACGCGTTTCATAACTGCCGCCAGAAAGTCACAGACATGACAATGAAGGATACATAATTGGGGGTCAACCTGACAAGGAATGTATCTGCAAAATTTACGTACCTCTAATGATGGTATATCGCGAAAATGTTTTGTACCAACATACTCTTCAAAACGCTGTAGTTTCTTGCAACATATTTGATTCAGTGACATATGTCTGACACAACGTAGCTGCCTGTAGATCAGTTACAGACATAGCATCCTTGAAAAATACCGTTACGTAGAACATATAGTCTACAGATCTAATAAAGCGTTTGTAGACACAATGTACCAAGGCAAATTTCTAAATATTATATTTCACGTCTCACATACTGCTGATACAGGACTCCAAAGTTAGGTCCCTTGTGATCGAGCTCGTAATCTGGAAAAATGCCGTTCGTTTTTTTTTCTTATTCATCTTTTAATCTGTCTCAAATTGACTTCTACAAATGCTGGGTACTACAATAACGTTCTGAATTGTAGAGCAGAAAAATATAATATGACTCTGATTGTACTATAATTATAAATGATGAGAAATCGCAAGAATATTTTGTGCCACGGTTTTCTCCGAACCAATGTAGCGTTCTGTGCTTGTAAGATTAGATGATAGTTATGTTGCATGGTCTAGCTGTTTACAGTCTAAATACAGACATTCAGTCGTAATACACCGGAGTTATAATTGGCCCAGTCAAATAAGCACTCACCAGTATCGAAAGAAAAGTGTTCAAAACAAATACATGACACTGAAGACAGTCAACTTCTTCCCGCTGTATATCATAATCTGTAACCATAATAAACCACTAATACTTGCATGCAAATGCAAATATGATGTTCATAACAGGGGTGCCCATCCCCCCTAAAAAAATCCCCACCCAAAAAAATCTAAAAACAAACGTACTACGAGTTACACTTCAGTACTGGAGAGATATTTAGACTGCCATTTCGTAAAAACAACCGTAAACAAATACAACTGCTCTGGTTTTTACTAGCCTACTTTGTAGGTAATACTAAGATAGCACTTGTACAATCATTAAAATATTTTTCGTTTATTCTTGAAAAAAAAAAAATCCTCCAAAAATTCTAAATGCGCAACTTGCGCAATGATCCCCCCTTGTGGACACCCCTGGTTCATAAAAATATATTAAGGTTTAAAACTACATATTAAATTTTCTGCTTAAGGTACAATAATGCTGTTTTGTTTCAGTGTGACCAAAAAAGTTTAAATATATGAAGAGTCCACTACAAAAACGATGGAAGTCACTAGGAATGACTTTTGCAGGAGAATGAATTTAAGTAGAAAAAAGCTGTTTTGAAAAAGTGATATATTTGAATTTACACATACCTGAACGTTTACCAGAGTTCTTATGGTTGTAAAAAATAAGTAGTAAACGATTGTAAACAAAATAAATACACATATTATGCAATGAATATTATATACAATGTTTGTTAACATTGTAAATTATACAGCACATCACGGCAATGAAAGAATTCATGATATTAGAGTACTACGTAATGTTTATTAAAAAGTAGCACACTCCTTTCACCTGGCTGATGTAGATTGCTTTTTCGTCTGGCATTGTGGCAGTTTAGAGTAGAATTCCCTAGCTTTTGGACCACAAAACTGTGAAAGGTGTTGCACATCCCTGAACTTTTCATGAGAAAGTGGAATCAAACCTGCAACACAGGTTAGAGTTGGTATTAAAAATATGTTTGAAAGTAGGTTATGAAGAAATGGGGATTTTTCTGTAATTTTATTGTGTAAACATCACAATAATATACTTTTTATTAGAGAAAGCTGATAACTTACCATCATATAGGTAATCTGCAAGACAGAATTCTCCACCTTCTGCAGTTTCAGCCTGGTCATCTTGTGGACGTGACCGACAACGAGGCTCCTTTAGTGATACACTCTCCCAGGAACCATTGTAGGTTATTCTATGGTGGACAATGGACGACAACGAGGCTCCTTTAGTGATTACACAGTCCCAGGAACCATTGTAGGTTATTCTATGGTGAACAATGGGCCCCAAAACATGTTTGAAAAACAAAACTTTCATTGGTCGAATGGAAAATGGACACTTATTCTTGTACGTAGGTGATAAAAACTTTGTCCACGCCCTGAGAAGTGCCTGATCCACCTCTATGATGTGGAAAGCTGAAGGTATCACTCTTGCTACAGAAAAATGCTGCCACCAGTCTTCAGGAAGTTCAGCAGGAGTCTTGAGTTGAATCAGTACCGTGTTGCAATCACACTCCAAGTATGAGTGGCCTCTAACGGGGAATGTTACTTGGATGAAGTTTAGTCTTCTTGTACAGTTCACAACATAGTGCAAGTGAAAACGGTGTAGTTCCTATTCTTGCCACAACAATTGTCACAGAATGTTTCAAGATGTTTGACATATTCTTTCAGCTGTGTAAAAATGAAGTGATGAAGCATAGACACTACCTCATCTGCACATTTCTCTCCGATTGTCTCATCATAACAGTAAAAGTATGATTCGCGGTTAGACAAAACATGAATGTTGAATGTGAACACAGACAGCCATCGTTTGTAGTAGACGTCATTTATCGAAATGTTGGGAGTGCTGAGATTTTTTTGGAAATCTATAATAATACCTTCATAACTTTTATATTTTCTTCTCCGCAATTTTGCATTCCTCTTTCTGGGGTAGAATGTTTCTGCTTTAGCCTTATGAACACCATTTTCTAACCTCAGTTTCTTCTGTTTATTTAAGAGAATATTCTTCTCTTCTTCAGAAGCACTTTTCAATCTCTCTTCCAAAACACGAGTTTCTGCATGGAATTTGTCACACGTGCTGCACGCATCAGATCTTGGAAACCCAAATTTTATATTGAATTGTGTGTTGAATACGTTTCTATAATATTCGTAGGACACTGTAAGGAGATAATTCTCTATGTACATCTGATGCATCTTGCTCACATTAAGCTCAGATGACAGGTAGAGTTTATTACTAGCAGCCCGGGATACATTTGAATGAGGAAAAGTGCTCTTCCGCAGCTTTCACGGCATTTTGAGGTTTTTTTTTACAGTGCACGTGTTTGTACTTCCCACGCTTATCCTTGGGTGCTGCACCTAACTTTTTCCCTGACGTCAGTAAAGTTTGCACTCTTCGTGTTGTGATACCATGAATAGAAACAAACGCTTTAGCGCAAACAGGTTTCTTAGTTACATGTTTACCATCCACGACACGTACTTTGTAGGTATAAGAATTGTCAAGAAATTTCGCATCATGTACATCTCGTCTAGATCTACGTTGTTTTATCTGGTTTATAGACATCAGACCAAACAAGTACATATTCTGTTCATCATATGTCGTGGATGGTAAACATGAAACTAAGATACCTGTTTGAAAGCATTTTAACATTTTACATTTGCAGTCTGGGCATGTTTCGTGCGACGACAAACGTAAATTCTTGATAACATCAGTCATACGACCTTGTAGTTCCCTCTTCGCAAAATTTACATTAAACGACTCACTTGATACATCTTCTGTTTCACTTTCTCCACCTTCCATGCTTCTGCTTTTCGCGTTCAAATTACAGCAACTGGTTAACTACACAATTCAATACACACTATTTTCTCTTTTGTCAATGTAAATAAACATGGCGCAAACAGCCACAGAAAATATCAACACAGGTTAGGTTATACATTGACATCTAGCATTTTTACCGTCTGCCAGAAACATCTAGTGTTCTTTCCGTGTACTGATGACATCCAACGTTTTTGCCCAGTTTGTCACTAACATTTAGCATTCTTTCCGTGTACTGATATATTAAAGATCGTTGCTACGCCTTGACTATCAGCATTTTTGTTGTGAAAACTCTGTGGTATATTTTACACCTGCACAGCACTGTATTACCACATTAAGCTAATTTTTCATAAAATAGTGACATCCGTCATTCTTGCAGTGGACTCTTCACATGTGTAGTAGTGTCTGGCTTCTCACAGGCACCACGTAAATAACGCCGGTACACGTACGTTATCAATGCTGTGAACAACATGTACCCGACGTGTTTGTGTGAATTCCAAAATACAAGTATAGGTAAAATTATTCTATACTAGTACAAGTCTACTGGCACCAGAAACAATTAAAGTAGGTCAATATTAGAGTATTGGACGCCTGAACAGTTCATAAAACAAAATAAAACCAATGTCAAAATAGTTTACTATGGCTTTTAGTATATGCTTAGTGAATATTTGTTTGGAGGAAAATAAAAGTTGAAACGTAAGTAATAATTATTAGGATATAGAAAAATAACCAGCCAAGTTAACACGTAGTGATTTTCCTTTACATTTGAAGTGTTCGTTAAGCAGACTTAATAGAATATTCTAAGATGCAGTGGGATGGTGGCATCTTGACTAGCGATGAAGAGGTCCATCCACTACACGTCAAATCAGTCTAGAGATTTGCTCAGACCTAAAAAGAAAAATATAAAAAAAACCACTTGACTGGTTGACAAACTGTGTGAATGAAGTGCTTTATCAAAACAATTTGATTATTTAAGCCAAACATACTCAATTCCAGTTAAAATAAAATACGTTACAGTGAGACAATATTAGGACATGGTGTCTGATAAATAAAATAATTAAAATAAAATCTGTGGCATGAAAGAGACAGTGAGACGTCACAGTGTCAAAAAATGGGTAGTCTACATGACAAATTAGAATCACACTAGGAAACGTCAGCAAAAACCATACTGCGTGCTTGGTTTTTACATGATGGCATCACGCACTTGACCAAGACTGTTGAAGAGTGGTTTTAAGGTAGTTGAAGGGAACAGGTTATGCTTTGATAAATGATTTGCAGGAGAGGTCTTCTATGTTAGAGATAAAAATTCCAGCGATCTTAACGTTGTTTCCAAGAACGTTGTTAGAACGACGCAGTTTGAATTTGGCATATCATACACGAACTATCATACGAAGTATTAGGTTTTTTCGAACAAGATGGTTTCCAAACACAAAACCGTTTATCGTGTTCTCTTCACGCCTTGCGTGTTATGTATGTATTGGAACACCAAACAAGGGGGCTGGGAGCGGATACTAGATGGCTTAGATGTACCTGTCCCCTCCCCCCCCCCCACCCTTACGGCAAGGAAACGCGTGAGAACATGGTGTACTTTGAGAACTATAGACTGTTTGTTCCTTGTAACGCGAGAGAGATTTTTTTAGCACATTTTCGACCATGACAGTCAATTTCCTAATGTTTATGTGTGAAAAAAAATATATCTTTGGCTACATAAAGGTGTTAGTGGTGAAACCATTGAACTCTATTAAAACGTCAATGAGAAATCGAAAACCATTACGAGTTTTCCGCCTTCTGGCGGGGTCACAACATCTCACCGTTATTCACCCCTTTTCACCTACTTTGGTGGCGAATTTCAAAATTCGTGAAATTACTTTCCAGGTATTTAAGTATCAGTCTTAAACAAAAAACACGATATCTAAACGTTCAGGGAGGTATATGTGTATCTACTTTCAATCGAAAATACATGTTATCCTTTTTCGCCTCTTTGTGCCAAATTTGAAAAATATCCTTTTTAATTGTATTTAGGGTATTTACGTCAGCATTATTCCAAAGAGCACTTCGATACCTCGACTGGTTCGGTAGATATGGAGGAATAATAAAAAAAACAAAATTCATGTATTTTCACCTCCTTAATTATCGAATTGCGAAACGTTTTGGAGACCGAGCTTAGCTATTTTCATATGTATCCAATTGAAGTAAAAATCACGACGATAGCCAATTGTGTTCCAGCTATATAGACGATTAATAAAAAACATGTTTTCAATTTTTTTATTCCTTGGGGAAGGAAATTAGAAAAAATCCTTTCTTAGTGCTTGTCTACGACCTAAAGAAAACTCAGCGGTTTGGGCTGCAGTTTGATACGTCACTCAATCAGTGAACTCTTTCATAAGTAAAGATTTTACAAACAATAATAATGTATTTGTTTTAGATGTTGTGTCACTAAAACGTACTACTAAGAATAAAGCGGGTTCTAACTAGGACCCAGTGTCAATTCATCATATCTTTGCGCATCCGTGTACCAGGTAAATTAAAATTAAATGTTAAATTAATTTTGTTTCGAGCGGATTTAACAAAACCCCACTTCATCTAAGCCGTTGCACTACCATGTCAATTTTTTTTTACATTTAGTGTAATGTATTCAATTTAAGTATGCCGATTTGAAAATTAGTTTTAAAGACTTATACATCCGTCATTTTGTCCAACACTACCTACACTTGAAAATAATATCGTAGAAACAACGGATAATAAATTGGTAACATTATTTTGTATACAGTTCAGTTGTTTTACATACCCGTCTAATTATTAATTATTTGCAATTATTTAACTACAGTAGGCATGCCAGCAGACTACCAAAAATATGTTTCTCATTCAAAGAGTTTTTTTTAATTGCGTGTAATGAGCGTTGTTCGGTATAAGCGATATCAAAATGGTAATTACGACGTTCGTCTCTATAACGGCACTCGATTCATTTAATATTACTGAACATATCACAATAAATCGTGGAAAGTACCCAGCATAACAAACGTTGTTTGCTGAAGCAAATAGTTATATGTAACATAATAAGTTTCACTGCACGTTAATAAATCATAAATTCAAACCGTAAATCTTTGTGCCTGCCAAAATTTTAATTCTGGAACACAAAAAGATTTTTAAAACATCTTGCTGTAACAACTCGAAACGTCATGTTTGTAGAAAGTTTGTTATTATTAAAATTCGCTGGTTTTCTTTCGAGTTTTGCGGGCATATATACAATACGTTAAATGCGCTTCCAACCATCGGATTATTTTATCAGCAAACCATTACTTAACACGATGGTAGTATTTTCGTGAGAAACTGAGGTATTTCGCAATGTTTTATCTGATAAACCTTAACTTACTATAAAAAAAATAGAAAGCAATCGAATGTACCTGGATTTCATAGAAAATAAAGGAATTCTGATAAGGTCATGAAGCAATACAAACAATACAAAATCCCGTATAGTAATGGATAGATACTCTGAAACTACGCGGACACATTTGAGTTGAAGTAAGATTTGGAAATCTTGTAGACCTGAGTTTCTATCGCAAATGGGTCATCGCAATTTTAAATGTATTAACTTTTACTACAGATATTCTACAAGACTTTAGCAGTGATTTTATTGCAAGCGTAGTTCACTGCGTTTTGTGCTCATTTTTGTTAAAGGCAATCCAAGTTCGCTAATAACTATTTACCTTTTTTTAGAGGAATGTACACTTGGAGGGCTTCTAAGTAAAAATAATTAATGAATTTGTTGTTTACCAACACGAAAACAGTCTTGATCACAAAGCAGTTTTTTTGGGAGGGGAGGGAGTGTTTTTGTCTATGGAACATGTTAGTTGATCGACAATAGGAGCTGAAAATGAAATACACGTTTTAGGGCGGGTAAATAATTTGTTACCGGATTTCCCAATTTTTTCATCGGCCGTTTTATTAACATTTTAACTGCTGGGGTGTATTCAGAGAGTTATATATTCTGGCCTGGGGGAGGGGGGGTCTTATATAAGGAACTACCGTGTCGCGGATTCGAACACAATGGACAGCGGGCCGATACGAGGCGAGGTGAACAATGAAAAAAAAAGTTAGACGGGAACGAAACGATACCATTCGCCAAGCCGAAAATACATTATGACATTGTTTTCGGTGGATATCGGGCGTTGGGGAAAAAACACGACAGGGTGAAGAGGAGGGGCGGAGGTTGTTCTGACTGCATTACCAATTATTCGCGGCCGTATTGTCGAGACAACTTTTCCCATCGAATCAGTTTAATCAATCAACGAAATTAATTCATATTTGTTTCCACGCGCGCGCGCGCCATATTCCGGGATTGGTGGAATTCCAATTAAGAGGAGGCCAGTGTTGTATCCCTCATCGGTGCAGGCTCCCTTTTTAGACCTGGCTTCGTGTTAGCCCGACTACGGACAACTCTGGCCGATTGGGAAAAAAAGCCTTTACAATCAATTTAATGAACACCAAACAATCTGCACGCTATTCAGACCGTAAAATAATCATGATTAAATATTGATTCCGCCTGCCCGACTTTGCCTCATGTAACTCATTATATCCGACGTGCATTTATTAAATTGATACACTCAATTGACTGGGACCGGGCCTTGTTTTCCAAATGTGTTTGTGAAAACTTTGCGACGTGAGTCTGCCTACGCGTGCGTGCGTGTGTGTGTGTGTGTGAATGCGGGAGCGAGGGTTTTTTTATACCTACCCTCGTCCAATCATATTAAATGTTTTCGCATATTTCACGAGCAAATGGAGTGCACCAAATTCAGTTGCGTTTGCTAATTAACAGAATATTTTCCTCCCTTGTCGCTAGTGTCGTTGCAGACTTTTTTTTCAGCCTGTGTACTTTTTTTTATTTTTCCCCTGTGATGTTTTGATTCGTCCCGTGTGCATTTTATACAAGTTATGAAGTTAATACAAATATTTAGAGTGGGAATGACAGCGTTGTGCGGCTTCATAGTAGTAAAGAAATATTAACTGTACATCCCTGGTGATTCTGCAAATTAAATATTACTTTATCAAAATTTAAAATATACATACACTCTGCTTAATTGACGATAAATACGGAATATTCAACTGCAGTGAAGAGAATGTACAATTTATTTATAGTGAATTACGCATGGTATAACACTCAATCAAAAATATATATTATTTTTGAACGCATTCAAATTAAAGGTAATAATTTAATAAAATTTGATAGTACCAGGGTAAGTATGAGGAACGCAAAACATTTTTATATGGTTCCTGCAGGCAACCTAACCAGAGAAGAATTGCGTGAATTGAGACGCTTAGTTGAAGCCATTGGACATTGATGGGGATACAGAAGAACCGCCAGAAAAACCAACTGACTGTGGCAACGCCCTTGTCGCATCTTGCGTGCGAAATTATGGAGTCTAGATACGTCAAGATTCATAGCCCTTTCATACTGTTATAGCATTTCAACTGTACACAGACTAACATCCTGTAATGTTAGTACATGGCGTCGAATTGCAATGACAACAAAATACGATATTTAAGAAAAAAGTATAATACCTATGATTAGAGTCCCGGATATTTCGCGGGTTCAACGGCCAGCATGCTGGACTGCACGGTCCTGTATACACGATGTCCTCAGATACTTGTATATTGACTGCTGCTCCAGTGCGGGAGCATTTGAACATTTGACGATGTAGCGCGGGAGTACATGAGTGTGTTTATGCATGTTTGTCATTGGTTCGGAGTCCTCAAGGCCACGGTTAATAAACAGTGACCCTATCGAAAAAGTTTCCAGCATATACATGACTTAGAAATCCAACCTCTCCTCAGTTGAATCCGCGATATTTCCAGGACTCTACCTATGATTTTAGTTTGTTGTTTAGGCAGAGCTGCAGTAAGTACAAGAGGGAGCATAGGCGATCAAACGCGCAAGAAAGGTTGTCTACGTGAGTGGCATGTGGTTGCATTACTTCTCTATGAAGTTACGCGTAGCACATAAGGTCGGGGAGTTGTCGCCTCCAAATATTACACTAAGAATGCACAACAGTGTTCTGCTGTGAGAATATGGTAACCTCTGTAGCTGGTAGTTCGCTGTCGCCTTACTTAATCTTCATTAAGGTTCCTATCTATAGGTGATTCGGAATAAAGTGAACACTGAAAAAAGCCCTGATTAATTTCTATTTCCTGCCAATTTATATCTTTCCGCCGATGTAAACACAAATAATGCCACGTGCTTTTATTTACATAGGGTCGTGCAATGTTTACAACTACATTAAACTGCTCCGATAAATTTTGGCTACAATACCTACTCATTAAATGCACGGGGGCTGAATGTAAGATATAAAAAAGTAATCTTAGTTATAAATACCTGCGAGTTAATGTCTGGTTTCTGCCCATCGACTAATCTAAACAACACGCGCTATTGCCGTTATGCATCTCGTAAATGAGGGCATATTTTATTTGAAATTGTAACGCAAAACCGCCACTACAACAGACATGACACACGCTATTCAATAATTCAAGTTTCGTTCAGTTCTACTGCCACGAATAACGACGACGCACTTCAGAAACAATAATTAACGTATTTTCTTAACATGTGAAATAAAAAGTATGTTGTTTTTAGGCTGGCAAATGTAAAACATAATATACAGATTACCGATGGTTTCACATCATTTCGGCAATGATACTCAAAGTAATTTCCAATACTTTTGAATGTGTATATACTCAAAACGGGCAAACGCACGCAAATGATGCAACCAAATATGCAACTTGGCAGCGAGAACCTAACTCTGATGTCACCTGTTGGTGGAGTTTTGAACTGTCTGAAGCACGGAGCAAGCGATAACGGCCACGGCGACTCGAGGTCGACGATAGCGTCACATAATTCTCGCGCCAATCGAGTCTAATTATAATGTATGTATGAATGTCAATAAGATCATAAGTAACTATTTTGGACTGTATTAAATACAGACAGGTCGAGTTCGTCATATGTTCTTTCACTAATGTTGTATTCAAATAGGAAAATACACGGAACTACGTACAATAAATCGCTACCAATCATACAAGCAGTAAAGTAACTCTTGTTAGTGGTGATGTATATGCAGTCACGGCTAGTGATTTTTTGCAAAGGTTAAATCTTTAGTGCTCACTTTATTCCGAATGGCCTATACCTGTGCCTGAAACGCATTGCAGCGCGTTACAAGTAATCATATTTGGAAGAAACATCTCAACGCGCACTAAGTTTGTACATCTATGAAAAGAAAACACGTTCCGAACAATGTTTCTATCAGTTTATAAACTAGGATCGCTTATAGGAAACACCATTCTCAAGACTCTCAAAATGGCTAAAACTAGCCGTTTCAAACTGCCGCATCTAGGAAAATTCCAACCGGATTCGAAGAACATAATTATAGAAATAGGCGCTGGAACTTGAACCATAAGTATGCAAATGAAATAATACGGTCACCGCTTAAAGACCCATAGGAAAATGAATAATAGTAAAGTTCTACGCGCCAGTTGCTGGGTTTGCGTAAAGAGGCGATAATGCATTACATACGCCGACCAACGTCACTCTTAAGGGGCCCGCTTCGTTGCCATAAAATCGCGCTGCAGCGTGTTTGAAGAATAAGTTTTACACCGAAACTGATTCACGTGTGTTCACGCCGTTTCTCTACGAAAAGAACACACACTTCAGACGACTGCCCTTAAGTACTTTCAAGACTACACACGTATTAGAAATACCCTTTTAGGGCACGTCAAAATGGGTTAAAACGGGGTTTTCAGGCTGCTATAGCGGAAAATATACTAACGAGATACATGTGAAACCACTTAAGGGCAGTCCCTTGGACTTTAGTAAAGTGATTTCGTAAACAAAACAACAGGGTCACCACTTAAAGTCCTATAGGAAATTTGTTTTTTCGCTAAGACTGCACGCCTTACCCGTAGAGGCGACGCACCGTTGTATGGCCCATACGGCGTCGCCCTTAGCACCACACCTCACTCACACAAACACATGTGCCACGAGGCGGGCCCATTAACGCTCCATCGGTTTTGTGCCTCACACACACCAACGCATCCTACCTAGATAAGAACCTTAACGTACACCAATGCCATTTTATCTGTAACTTTCATGCAAACGCTTTGGCAAAGAATATAGGAACATTATTTGATGACGATGTGGCCTAAAGTTGTTTCTGTGCACGAATGTGGTACTTAAGAATTACATTTATAGCAGTGTTATTCACCTCTGACTATTGTACAATGCCTAGTGCTGTACGTAAAGTCCATGCCAGCATTAGGTTGGTGTTTAATTACTACGGAAGAATCACAGGCCTTCCAGCAAAGCAGAGTTCAGTTATCTGCGAACTGTATTGTGGAAAAACCTCGCCAAGTGTGGCATTGCACGGTATGGATGGGACAGCATTGCTGCTACCTATTCAGCTAGATTGTCTGTCCTGAGCAACGTGTCATGTTCCTGCTAAGAGCTAAATGTCACTATTCGCAACTTATAAGTGGTTTGGGATAAAGTGAGCACTCAAAACAAAGCCCTGCAAAGTTTATATTTTCAGCAAATTCGTATCTTTCCACATGTAACGGCTAATACAGTGAAATGTCTAACCTCTATGGACACAGTACTTGATGTTTGCGCGTGCAAGATAAATTGTTCAGTTGGTAGGAACGTTTATAGTTTGATAAATAATCTTATTATATACTATTCAAGTATGTCGATTTCAGTTTATTATATTTCAGTATTGTTGCACTCAAGTGGGAAAATACACGGCACTACATTCGGAAAATAGCCGCCAACCCTACAAACAGTAAGATAACTATTGTTAATGTTGAATAATATGCAGTAACGGCCAATGATATTTTTCGAAGGATAACTTCTTAGTTCTAATATCATCCCGAACAACCGATACCATGATCCCTTTATCAGAGAAACATCTTCTGAGGTTGCCAACTGTTTCAGATTTACCATAAAGGGCATTTCCGTCAATTCTTCACATATTTGACCTAAACTATAAAGAGGTTCTCAAGGAAAACTGTTATTAAAAAAAGTCAATTTAAAAAATACCCTACATGTCGAAAATTCAGTATCGTACATTAATCACACACAGTATTAGTTTAATTAAGACACGTCCACATATGTTAAATTTTTTGTTTCATTTTATATTGTTCTGAATTTGAGCCTGGGCCCTGATTAAATTCACTACCTGCTTATCTGCACCGACGCAGTGCAATGCAAGTGCATAGCAAGTAAAACGCGTCTTCTATCGCATGTGTGTGCGTATTTAATTCCACTTCAGCGTAAGCATAAGCAATGCACGTGATAATTTTGCGTTGCACTCATAAACACCGATATTTAATCGGCGCCCTGGTTTACATGAACATAACTGTAAACTTCTAGCACGGCCGTAGAAGAACAGGTCTGGACACTCGCCTGGAAACTTGACCCATTTGTTGTTTGGCTGCAGTTCACCAAGTTACCGATAATGCTATACATTTTTGGTGCTGTAATCCGGGCGGTCGAGCTCAAACTCCTCCCACTTATTTCCTACTAAGATAAACAATTTATCGAAACGTATTACTATCAGTTTATGAAATACTTCCTTCGCTCAAAATTTTAATTCATGGCTCCAGAAATCTATATTTACTTTATAATGTTAACAATGGAAAAAAGTGGGCGGAGTTTGATTCCGATCGCCCTAACTGCAGCGCCAAAAAAAATACAACATTCTCTGTAACTTGACGAACTACCGCCAAACAACAAGGGGGTCAAGCAAAATACATAGGTAGATAGGCGAGTGTCCAGACCTGTTCTTCTACCGTGACTTCTAGGCAACGACCTCTTCCACGAGCGTCCATAGAGTAAGTGGTCATAGAGTAATACTGCGGAAATTGTAATTTACTTACACTACTTATTCATTGTTGTTTATACAAGTTCTGAAACACGGGAATTATGGGGTCTATTCTTATATCCATATGGGATATTTTTACCCCATACGAGAACTTCTGAACAAACGTGACAGTTGGCATTGTTACCGATCAAGCCAAACATAACCTATTTAACATGATTTAAACGTTTTACACTGCCAGTTCTGTTAACACTACCTATTGTAGACACAGTTTATTCAACACAAACGAGGTGGGAGTTTCATGATTTCGGTGATATGACTTTCTTTTCTAAGTTAAATTTAATAAGTCCACTTAGAGACGTTATGCAGTGGTAACTCAGTGGATTGGCATTCGAGAGGATCCAGATTCGATTCCAGACTTGGCTATTAATATTTCAGTTTTCTGTGACTCACCGTATCAAGCATGTCTCGTCATGTCAATGTAATAAATATAAAAGTAATAACACATAAATATTTACACTAAAGTTTATTCACGAAAGTATTAGTTCGATGTGTTAACGAAGTGCAGATACTGTGTTATAGGGCGCTCGTCCTCCCTTGAAGCCGATCCGTGGTCCATTCTTGGCGGAACTGATTTTCGAATTTGGAAATCGTGTTGGACGATATCCTTGGTCGGCGTATTTTCTCAGTGATGTGCCGTTTTCCCCACTCGGTGGCCACTCCTTCTTCATACTCACCTTGATATTACCCTTCACCAACGGTGAAAACCTCGCTGCTTAGCACTGACTAAAATATTTTTAACTAACGTACGTGGTTTTGCGAAATTGCGTGTCGATATTTTGGGGGACAATAGCCTCATCTAAGATGAACAAAAAACTGTTATATGAGCATGAGTGCGAAAATGCGCCGTTTATGCACTACTGTACACAGTACATGGCGTAGTGTGCATAGTGCGCGGCCTGGACCGTGTTTCTATCGCAGCTATTATTGGCAGTTGCATACCAAACGATACGTATTTAACTGAACGGTAGGCATTCCATAGAATTATGATCAAGACCGCGCGCTATGTAATGCACGTCGTGTTCTGTGAATTGTAGTCAAGAAATGGTGCATTTTCGGACTCATGTTCTGTACTATTTTTTGTTCCTCTATATGTGAGTATTATCTCCCAAAAAATATTGACACGCAATTTTGCAACATTCTGTATAGTCGATGGCCATTTTTAATGAATCTACACATATTAAAGCACGAGGAAAGCAGTAAAATGCCTCTTGGTCTGACCACAATTCAGAAATAAAACAAAATGGTTTACTTACGTCCGTTAATTTACTTTCTCTTGCAATAATAATGAGTAACGGTACACAAGATTGTAGTATCAAATGTGATACCTTAGAAATACGTACTACCCTCATTAAATGTAGACAACATACAGCCAGCTGCTAAAATCATAAGATGTAATCACAAATGGACATATAATATTGTCAATGAGAGTAAAATTTAATAACAAAACATTCGGCAAGGCGAAATACACATGAGTACGTATATAGCTATAAAACCCTTCAAATAAAAATAATGTGGCGGTACAATTTCAGCGTATTTCAAAACCAATAATATGTCAATAATTTAATACATATGCATTATTTTTACTTGAAACCACATATTTCTTATATAGCATAAATTGTCGTCAATAAATTAGAGCGTAACTGAATTTTGCACGTATTAGAAAATGCATGGAAAGAATGAAACAATTTTTTCCAAGTAGTGTGTCATTTTTTCATGTTATTTGAAGTTAACTACGATGCTTCTCTGCAAGGATAGTTCAGCGATAAAACAGAGAACTAAAAACCAATTCAATTTATATCGCGCCCCTTAATTACAACGAAAATTAGCAACTTCACAGGTTTGCTAAACATAATCATTATTTATTAAAGTTAAAATTAAACATCACGTACTTCTATCCATATTAAATTATTTGAAAAGTCACTAATAAGGACTAGTTTTGGTAAATTTGTAATAGCACATACAGCGACTGTATTTAATAAATACAAATGTCGAGACACGTGTCTTTAAAAAACAAGACAATAAGGTTAATTATAGTGGATGTGTGAATAATGAGGCAGAATATATTTGAAACTAAGTTAGCGACATATAAAATGTAGCTCCCAATTCGATTATCTATGATCATTTTACAAATTCATTCATATTCTGCATAACTGAAAAGTACTGTATATTTTAATATTTCAAAACGAGAGTTAATCAAACATGTCGCCTCCTAGCTGACACGCGTCAGGTGAGCACAAAGTCATGACTTGAGTTCAATATGTTGTCAGTTAATAATGCGAAGTTTGCTAGTATCTGTCCATGATGAGGGACGGCATTGGTTCAAACTTCACTACAGTGCAGCATAGTGACTTATAATGAATACCAGGGGGAAATTAGAGGAAGAGTGAGAGAGTGTGTCGCGAGAATGCGCTCATCCTTGCTTCTGGACTGTAGCGGCATTGCTGATTCATTTCTTTCCGACATTTCTCAAGACATTGCAGTCTTCATCTTCAGGGAGAAGTCGTAACAGCCTGCGAACTTCAATATATTTGGGAAGTCATCATGTAAAAATTAAAATACAGCATTCCTATGGAATAGGTTTTGCTATATTTATGACCCACGAATTTGTCGAAGGACGTATTTCTGACGAAGTATTTGTGACGTCGAATTTTCATACAAGTAATTGCTGCGCAAGAGATGTACGCTACTATATACTATATACCTTGGTGCAACATTCATTTATAAAGTTTGCAGCATATATCATCTGAGTTTGTCAATTATTTTTTTTATATAGACTTCGAAAACGTTTAGGTTTTGATCAATGTTTTGGTACATTATGTATTCATCATACCCTATTAAATTGTTTTCACATCTGATGTATAATATGTATTTTTTAAACCCCCACTCTGAAGGAAACTTTTAGATTTGAAATCGATAACTTGTCGTTATCGTAATGTATTGTTGTTATTAATAGTTATTTAATACATAGTGGTTTATTAAGTGGCGGCTGTTAAATATACAATAAGTTTAATACAGTAAATATAATCACGTGGCAGATTAATTCACAAAAAGTTATAATTGGAACAAGGCCAGGGAGTCGGTCGACCGCTGTCACAGAAACGCCCATTGCTAACTGGAGAGAAAGAATAGGAGGGCGTAACTAAGGGAAAAAGTTCAGCTTCGGCTTGTAAGAACAGCGGGATTATGGCTGGATAAATTGTTGTCAGAGCTTCCCAACTTGGCGTTGAAGAGAGCTGGCGAGGCCGACTGGTCAGCACACGACACTAGAGCAAGTGGACGATGATCTCCGGTGGGATCAAGGGAGACAAATGGCAAAGTAATGCCCGGAGAGCGGTCGTGAATTCCACAAGCGATCTAATCCAAGGGCTGCCTTCGGTCTGGTTGTCAGCCGACACTTCCACAGACCGGCAACCGACTCGCCTCGCCTGAAGTATTGCCGAGGGAGCATTTCACGATATTGGACTAGAGAGTCACGCCAATACGCTCCCGCAGGCACCGCCCATCAAATATTTAAGACGCCAGAGTTTGACCACGAATGTCTGGACGAAATGCTAGTATCGAATTTTCACGTCGAATAAAGTTTCTGCTGTGCTGTCACAAAGTTGAAAGTATTTTACTTGGTGAAGAAGAAAACCATCGTCAAATAATACACAGGCAATGAAAAAATTTACGTACTATCACTGAAATGAAACAGCATTGACTTTGGACGATGATAGAAACCTAACTTCTGTAACTTCTGTGACAATAAATAAATAATTAATGGGAAGCACACCCTAAGTCACGCCATCACACCCTGAGAGCAGATTAATGACTGGGCTTACGTAGGCATCTACCACACTCTTAAGGATGTCCTCCGCATTTCGTTGCTTTTCTGTCGTAGTGTTTCATTTAACGAGAGTACCCCGAGATAACCCACCGACACCATGTGTTCCACAATCCCGCAGGGAAACGAAACGCAGATCGTCTTGGTAGAATGCCGGTGTTCTAGCTATGCGCCAACAGAGGACCTATTCCTATATAAAGATACTGGTTGCGTTGCAGCTTGTAATGTGATGCAAAAGGATCACATGTCAGATTGCAGACATCACAATGTTCATTGTTTTCATAATATAAAATATTTTTATTTACGGTATTTGAAATAATTAGCTATAAAAATTACTGTATTAAATAAACGCAATGTTGAATTACGATTTGAAATCCGAGCTGAAAAAGTGTGGAATACATTCAGATTCATTTTCTAACTGAAAAATATTTTCTAATGAAAATTTTTCGGTTTTCTTTGGTAGTATTTAAAACATTACATTTTAAATTAATATTTCACGAGAGTTACGGTTAAATGATTTTTTTCTATTGCTGTATTTTAAAAGGTTTTAATAAAAAACTGCACTACAGAAAAGGTTTCATTTGATGATTTTAGTCTCTTTAACGTTTGCTATTTAAACGGATCTAGAAATATATCTTAAAAATTAACTGGAAAGAACGTTTTACATACTCAGAAAAAATGTGATCACCAATATAAAAATTAATTAATGTATTCAAACTATAGTTTTAATTTGTTCAGTGTCTGGATTTATAAGGAATTATGATTTGTATTTAATGATGCTGTATACGTGGTTAAAATAATCAGGGTATCGGCCAAAATTAATTGGACAGAATTAAGCAAAAGCAAACCAACCCAAGCCGCATTTTCTTGACTGTAATAACAACATATCGTGATTAAATGCTTGTTAATTTATTCAAGGATGAGCTTCCGACCTTCTTCATTTACTTGGCATAATTATCACAAAATAAATGAATTACTTCGTGGGTTGGTTCCTTTCTGTATAACTATCCAAATAGGGAGACCGGCAGAAATAGCCAGACAAGACCAGATATCAAAACTCTTATTTTAATGTAATTTAAATAATACAGCCGTATAGTACGACATCAGTTGGACAGCACAAATAGACTTGAGCACTACAGCAACTGTCTTCTAGTACAGTGTACGTTGGACTTCTCGAATTATCAATACTGCTGGACATCTTCGTGGCACGGCCTCAATGAGATGAGCAATGATTAGGGATAGGAAAATTACACGAATTCAATGACCTGCATTTAGAACCAACTATCCTATGCATACTCTAGCCCCGAACATTTGTCCACTAGCTGCTACTCAGTTGAACAGCAGACAATGAACGAATAGACGGGGCTTGAATATGCATAGTACAATGGATTCTAACCTGTAGGTCATTGAATTCGCGAAATTTTCCTCTGTCTAATGATAATGCATCACAGACGTACTCAACTGGAGTTAGGTCTGGAGAGCGAGTTGGCCACGGCAGACGCTCGATATCCTCCTCGTCCATCAAGTCATGCACCAGCCCAGCTCTGTGTGGACGAGTATTATCAAACATGTCAGTAAACGACTCGCACACAATGGCACCATCAAAAGATACCACATACCCCAAATTGATTTTGTCTGATCCCCTAATTAATTTTGACCGTGATCTAATAATATACTATTTGTGTATCTGTTTGTGTAATGCCTCGAAATTGGTACGGTGAAATTAAAATAAAAGGAATTCGCAACCCTCAAATTTCTGTTGGGAAAATATCATCTTAACTTACAACCAGGATTTGTGACTGTTGATGTATCAAACTAGAAACGTGTTTGCCCACTCTTATTTTGTTGGTATTTTTGTTAAACTGGGACACTTGTATGATGATGCTTATGCCACACCATTGGGCATTATTGTATCGCAACAATTTATCCTGCTAAGATTTAGTTTGTACGACTTCTGTCGTCATGTGCTTGTAAATTGGTTTATGTCATGAGCTGTAAATTTGTTTATGACGTATTTTGCAGTGTTCGGACTCGTAAGACGCGTGCCAGTTCTGAGTCTCTGGCGTGTATGCATTTTTCTTTGTAAACTTCATGTACGCTACAGTAACACGTCCTAACTTACGACGTTACTACGGATGGGATGTGCGTCGCATGCTATTGGGCCTCGTTGTGTTATTTATATATTTACGGGTGAAAAACACATACCCGCCAGGGACTCAGAGCTGGCGCGCGGACATTACCAAGAGAAGTAAAATATTGCTCTGTCGACAGTCAGTGTGACTGGCCAGAAAATTCCGTGGCTTATGATTAGAATCTTAAATGTTTCGAATAGTGTTTGGATCTTGGTTTAATTTTCCAGTTTTTTGCTGCT
The DNA here is from genome assembly GCA_003012365.1 of Medauroidea extradentata. Taxonomy (NCBI): domain Eukaryota; kingdom Metazoa; phylum Arthropoda; class Insecta; order Phasmatodea; family Phasmatidae; genus Medauroidea; species Medauroidea extradentata. The sequence goes on along the minus strand of PNEQ01133354.1, from coordinate 97,480 downwards.
CTCAAACATGCTGCTTCTTCAGCCTGTTGTAGCGATTCATCCCGGAATTTCTTCTGAAAAACTTTTCGGGTGTTTTTATTTCGTAAATAAATGTGTGGTCTTTGGGCAGCAAATTGTACTAGGAACTAACCCATTCGTCTCAATGAATTTATTTCGACAGATGGTAAAACAATCCTAGTAATTTACATTTTAAATTTACATTTTAAAAAATTTTAAATTTACATTAAAAAAATCAATCCCGTGTCTAAGATTCTCCTTTTGATTCGTAACTACCCTCCCTGCACTCACATATGAATGTCAAAGTTTGTACAACATGTGCCTAACAGTGTTTCGGCACTGTAAAAAATTTAACTTTTTCTTCAATTTCGACCAAAAAATACATAACACAACAGCAAATGTCGCATGCATGACTCCTGTCACTTGCTTGAAAAGGAAAACCACCAAGAAAATTTTGCTCACTTTTCTGCAGATAGCATTCAGCGTTTTTAGACTACTTGTGCGAGTTTTTGTTACACATTCCAATTTTTCAATGTCTTATCTACCAAGATAATATTGTTTCAAGGTATGTGAATAGACCGACTCTGTGTTTGACTGCCACTAAACTAATCACATAAAAATTAAGATTGGGTACCTAACTTTACAAATACTTTTAACAGTGTTCTGTTTGAGGGAATATTGCGTTGTAAGCTATGAATTTCTTTTCACCATGCAAGTAATTGCTTCCCTTGTACGCAAGTAAGTTTTACTTTAAAAAATGTTTACCATTCAAAAATGCTCTTTTTGTGGTAGAATTTCCACAAATGTACTTCATTCGATTCTTGATTTAACCAAACATGTGTCTCAGAACTGCAGCACATACATATCCACTCAAGAGACGCCTAAGGACGTTTTGAAAAAATAGATGCAGACAAGTCGGTTACTCATGATGTGTTCCTTGTTAATGCCGCGTGATATTTGCTACCACATAAACCATAAATGTCACTTTGTGAGTAGTAGGCACCGTAACCAAGTAAATTTACGTTTAATGACACTGCATTGTCTGGACAGGTTTGTCTAACGCACTTCGTAACTAGTTGTATGATGATAAAACGGATTTCGATTCTACATTTTAAATTGGTCCACCTTCCTTGCTTATCCAGAATTAAAGCACGGTATTAAGATGTTACGAACGCTAAGTAAAGCCTTAAAAGCTCTGTGAAGAAGGTAGCCTATACAAACATTCTCGGGGGAAAACTTACTCTGCGCTTTAAATGTGAAATAACTAAAACATTTTCGAGGCACATAAAACCCAGAAACACACGGAGTTTTTAAAAATATAAAAGTGATTTTCACTCAGTATAACGGGTCTATATAATAGCATAAGTTGTATCATAAATGATGCTTCATGGTGTGTATTCCAAAAATTACTATAAACCTATAAACAACACACATACAACCCATAAGCTTATTTCTTCTGTACCAAGTAGTATCTACTTTTATTTTGATTTTTCGGTGGAATTCTACCCTAATTATTACATATCGCTGCTATAGAACCATGTTGTTCTAACTCCATATTTAGAAATTTTACAGGAGAGCCATAACAAGTTTGCGGAACATACGTTTTATTTCGCAGTTAAAATATTAACGCACGCTATAAATAGTGTTTATGTAATATCATATTGGGACCCTGTTTCCAAAGTTTCAAATACTATCATGCTAAATGAATAGAATAAATAACATTAAATGTATAACTTTGCACTGGAGATAGAACAAAAAGTAGAACATGCTGGTTCTATAACTTCTGAGTTGAATATTTCTATTTCCTCTGTACTGTAATGTAAAATGCATGGAGTTAGTATAGACTAGCGACAAATCTTAAAAAAAAAAAAAAGAAAAAAAAGCTAGAACAATATTGTTCTATAGCAACGATATAGCAGTTGCTTATATATACTTCTTGTAGAGAACATTTGGGTAGTAGTGTCGCTCTATTCTGATAATAATGACCCCAGTTTGAAGAACTAGCGCAAGACAGCAAAATCTAGCAAGGCAATTCAGCCAGATACGAGTTTTCTCCTCTGCGATTTGTTGACGATAAGGAACAGAGACTGTTATCTGGTGGCACCGAACCGTGTGGCTTTAATGCTGGATGAGTTATCGCGAGGAACAAGGGTGGCGATCTGCGGAGGCGATAAAAGGACGACTCTCTTCCCCTATCACCATCGAAGCTCGATGTTCCCTTCTCCGCCCGTGACAGTAAAAAAGTCAGCGAAAAAACGAGCCCTCCCTCCGATTCTATCATCCGGGGTGACATTAGACTCGAGGATTAGCATGTGCGTGTGTGTGTGTCTGTGTGTGTGTGTGGAGAGAGGTCAGCCCTGATTAAGTCGACCCTCTTCGGGAGAGGCATGGTGAAACCTCACCTCAAGACCGCTGTCTTCAGCGGGAAGAGACGACGACTTCGGCTCCTCCCAAATGCGATTCTCATTCGCTGGCTCGTCTGTCTTTACTGCTCCCCCTCCCCCTCACCCACCAAGGCCTGAGCAACCCCGCAAACCCAAACTCGACGCGGACCGAGAGGATCACGATCCACAGCCAAGGAAGAAAACAGTTCCGGTTCGCATTTAGAGAGATCTTGCAGTCTGATCACCGCAGTGGAAGAACTACGCAACCACCGGGTCTCTCCCGTCAGTAGCGAATCAGACGACTATGACATGGTGCGAGCATATTTTACGTGGCGTGGTAGGGATCAGCAGCGCTCAGCCGGCGGAAATATGCCTTCACTTCTATAAGTTAACTCCAGGCAGCGTATAATAAGATAATCATATCTTCCATGTTAAACAACGAGAACCTTATCTTCGCAGGATGTATGGCTAATGTATGGCTACAATCACCTCTACCAAATACCAACTTCAGAACACGCATCAAGAACAGTGGAGAGTGACGTTTCAAAATTGCCATGTTCATAATACAATTGATATTATTTCATTTAACTTTACAACGTACTAAATAAAACTATTTGTTAATCTTATGCATTAATACAAATGTATAATTTCATTTCTTGTTATCTCACTGTAACGTTATTTTTAATTGATAAGTTGTCCGACGGAAGAAAACAACTTCGGCCATCTTCGGTTAGGAATTCGTTTTTCCTACTTTATTTACGAGGGCCTTTAACTCCACCAAAGGTTAGGAAGCTCAGTGTTATTAATATGGCAACTAACCATTTCCGCCGCTAGTTGCACTAGTGTCGGTAAGTGGTCTACTACATGCTAGCGCTTATATGCTTATGTAGCAAACTTCATAATTCGGCAATGTTTGGTTTTGCACTAGAAGATATGTCCAAAAACGTTACCATGAAGTTGACCACTCAACACAACAACTAGTCGAAAAGAAATTCGATCTTCCTAACCTGCAGTAGAATTAACCGTAAGAGGACGAGTCATCCATTTTCGGGGCAGATGTATATTACCACAAGATATGCCTGGAATCATATCTTGTGCAATACAGAAGGAGTTCGCAGGAATTAAAAACCACGCCAATAAAGTCAACTATAGAAGTTATGATGCAAGAGGTTTCACATGTCAAACAGATGCTTGATGATGGTTATGGTGTTACTTTGTCGGAAATATGAGATTACCTTAATTCTAAAGAATCTGAAATTGTGATACGAAACAGTGAAGTTAAGCATTTCTTGCTTAAGTTCTTTGAAACTGCGATCAAATTTTCAACACCTACACAAAGTAACAAATCTCTCATTGTCTATTCATCAAAATTGACAACAGTATAAATGACAGAAAAAGTCAGAAACCTCAATGTTTTGAAAGATGCTGGTAGGTTAGTAAGAAATGCACTTAAAAACACTTATTTCAACCTTGGCCAAAAAATAGGTGGTGCTCAAGAGCTGAAAAATTCATGGAACTCGACAATTATTCCACAGATAGTTATTGATTTTTTGTCAGAAGGTTTACAAGTTGGGCGATTGTCTCTTATGTCAAAGTCCAGAGAAGATGGGGAGATACTTTCTGATATCACAGACATTGGAGAGCTTGATAGTTATATCAATGACAAAAATGAAGAAGGCTTATTGAAGGAAAGCCCACAATTTTGCAGAATAATGTCAATTGTACAGATTCTGTACCTCACGATTTACATGTGTCTGAAGATATGCTTGATGTGAATGCAAGCGAAGTGACAATAAAGGAATCTGTGAACAGTATGATGAAGGCCTTGCATACACACAGTGGTGGAGGTATTACTGTGACCTGGGGTTTTGTTAATGCAGTAATATCACAGTCTGAACCCCCTCTGCAGTAAGTTGGGTTCTTACCTATTCTACCTTATCCTATTACTGCATATGACAGTGTTTACTCAGCTATTAAAATCTTTCAGTCTCTCCTCAATCACCTTCATCAATCTGCTTTGCCTGTTGCATGTGATGAGGGAGTTTATCATATGGCTCCAGAAATACAAATATCTTCAAATGAGTTTCCAGATATTGTTCTGATGATAGGGTCATTTCACATGACAAAAGTACTCTTGGCATGTATTGGCAAATACTTACCTGGAAGTGGGTTAGAAATCATCCTTATTGAAAACTCAGTTTTTGGGCCTAAAGTGGTAGAAAGCATACTTAAGGGAAGTAACTGCATTCGTTCTTTAAAGGAGTTTTCATACTGGCTGAGGATGTTGAAAGACTGAAGTGGAAAACATTTTTGAAAGATAATGTTAATGTGTCTTCTCAACTAGCTACTGAAACATTGGAGGCAATTAAAGATAAAGATGTTGAGAGAGCCAATGACCTATTTCAAGAGCTTTCAAACCATTCTGCAATCTTACTACAAAATATTAATGATTTCTCCCAGTCAAACACGCAACAGTTAGAAATGTGTCGGTATTTGGAGGGATTCCTGTCTCTTGTGCTTCTATTGAAAAATCTCATCCGAGCAGACAGAGAATGTAATTGGCAACTCCATTTGAAGACTGTTCAACAGCTCCTTTCGGTGTTCCATGTTTTTGACAGGATCATTTACCTCAGATGGACTTCTCTGTATTTATAGCAGATGCGAATACTTGAAACTCAACATCCTCAAGTATTTGAATTTGTATTTCGAAGAACGGAAGGCATATTCAATGCAGTTGGATTGGATATGACCATTGAACAGACAATAAACAGGTCTCAAATATCACAAGGAGGAATAATTGGGCAAACTAATAGACAAGAGTATGTTGTTGAATGGCAACTTATCTACCATGACATCCTTGAAACACGAAATGCTTTTCAAAGGTTAATTAATGTAGCAGTAGTTGACTACGATCTGCAGATTCACCCTGAACTAGTGGGGAAACACAATGAAAAACTCGATGCGAGCATCAAAAGGATGTGTTCATTCATTGAGAGAAGAGGAAACCCTTATGACGCACACAGTGAAACAAAACTTAAAAACTATACAACTCATGAACTCGTTCCCCGAGAAAATGCAGAAAAGCTGCTTGATTTTGCTGAAAAGGGAAACGAACTTTATATGTCATTCAGAAATGAGAGATTTGTGTCGAAATCAAAACTGCTTTCTGCAACTATACACAAAGCGAAGTTGCCCTCTTTTCGAACAGATAATTCTTAATGGATCAAAGATGCAAATAAGAAACAAAACAGTGTTGTGTTGCCAAAGATCTCGCTCATGCACAGAGATTAGTTGATATTGCTAAGGAGAGGGGCATGCACATACATGAAATTCTGACACACGAGGTTTTGCCAATGATATCACTTCTGGTAACATCTGAATGAAATACACACATTATTACGAACTTTGCAACAAGAAGGCGCAACTATTAAAAAACATAAGAGTGATTTGATGACTGCTTTGGTAAGGAAGTTGGATGATGAGTGTCCTCACACTTTTGACAAAGAACTATCAACATGTTTAACAGTAGATGTCATGAGCTAAATTCGCACGATTCCGGTGACATTTTTACTCTTCTCATTGAAAACATGCAAACTATCCACAAAGAGAAAAACCGGGTGGATTACGTCTTCGACAGTTATTTAAAAAACTCAATCAAAAATGCAGAGAGAGAGGAGGACTACTAATGAGTCAATACCTATGGCTAACATTTCTGCTTCCACTCAGCTCCCAGTTCAAATGGACAGGTTTTGGGGATCTGCCGAAAACAAAAGTTTGCTACAGAGGGTTCTTAGAGATTATATACAAAATCATTCACTATCTCAAGAGGGAAATACTATCTTAAGTAGTGCAACGTGTGACAATGAAGCGCCTTTGGCAGTTTTGTCAGTTAAATCTGGTAAGTGCATTGAAGTTAAGGTCCACATATAATACACGCACTCAAAAAGACTACCAGCAAGTTATTGTAGCATCAAACGACACAGACGTGCTTGTACTTCTCCTTTATTTCGTAAAATTATTTCGCGGAAATGGTCTTCATGCACTGTAGCTGCGAAAATCATCCAAATAGTGTATACCACTACACTTACTGGCACAACAACTTGGATCATTGTGTGATGTGATTCTGTCTATGCATTTTCTGACTGACTCTGATGTTACCAGTAAAGTAGGCACCAAATCTCCAGCTTTGAAAGCAAACCAGATAAACTTTCTTTTAGATTTTGGTAGCATGGAACTACCTTATTCAGGGGCTGAAGCTAGGCTTAAAATAAAATACTGTAGTTATCTCAGTTGTTGTTTATAAAATTTTGTTGTATTCACTTTCATGTACTAAAACTAATAATAATATTTAAAATAAGAATTTACTACAAAAATTGCAATGTTACATGAACCGACATGTTAAAAAGCTTGATAAATACAACATTTCCAAAATAGCGGGAAAACGACTGCATATACGAAAAATTTGTATTGACCTCCTTTGTAGATAATGTTATAACGAATAATTTTCATACATACAATTTTTCTATACAATGAACGGTTAAGGATATAAAGGTCAGAAACCGCTTATCGGTACAATAATAAAAATATAAAATTCAAATTACCATAAAAAAATTTGCCCAGGATACAGAAAGTCTACCCTTGTAATTAACACTTGCCTAAACATATACTAACATGATCTGAAGAGAACAGCTGTCAGATATGACTTTTCTACGGGCCTTATGGACAGGGACTGTATTACACATTGTGTCCCCCCTCACCAGAGCTGAAGACCTCGTTGTTGAGTGCTAACCATTTAACTCTTCACTTCATTCTTCACCAGTCATTATCATGGCCACTGAAAATGTCCCCAAGCGATGGTACTGCGGCCAGTCTGCATAACGATTAAGGGTTACGTGAGTTTCGCGGAGTTATCCTAGGCGACGTTGAACGACAAGAACGTATCCATCACTGTTAATTCTGTGATTGAACGACAGCGGTTTTGTTACATATTTGACAGCTGCAAACCAGTTATAAGTAAGGAAACAATTCGTATAGAAATGTAACGTGATACCCGATCGGTGTGTATAATACTGATTAATCTAGACTTCTGTTAGATTAATTTGCGAGATTCATGCATATCTAATAATGACATGATTTTTCTCTGTTCTGATGCTTTCCATGTTGGGCAGATATACCCCCATAAAAAATTCCTGAAATCAAATTAAACTTTTTTAACTGTCTTGTCACTGATTTTGGTTTTTCTCACCCTTACGTGCCTTAAGCTCTAAAATGTGGTATGGTTAGAAATATGAGATTATTTTTCAGGTCAGGCCTGTATACAAAAACGTACTTAAATAATTACGTATACTTATGAAATAAGCGTCCGTTTAAAAACCTTGTTCTTCCCTTAAAACTGCACAAAATCTCTAGAGGTTATCCCTTTCTACATCCATTATTTTAATAGTGCGCAAAATTCGAAAGACAGATGTTTCCTTTGTTATATGCGCCAAACTAAACTCCGGGTGGCGTATAATTTCATCTTAACTAATCATGAAACTTAAATTGTACAATATTTAGCCAACTCGTAATCTAATCATGAATTCGTGAGATGGAAATGAGCTGATATTTTATATATATTTTAATATTAGTTATGCAAATTAATAGAGTAATAGTGTGATAGTCTTATTTCGGATGACTACATGAAACGTGGTTTCTGAAGAAAGGTCTCCCAAAAAAATTAATAAATTAAACTTCTTACATTCGCCTGTTTTATGTTTGGTGCAGTTTTAAGCGAACTATTTATTGTAAGCGTTAAATTTCACGTGTTCCAATATGAAAAACTAAGATCGCGCACTGAAATAAGAACAGAACGTAGAATATTATGTTTTAAAAAATAGAAGTTTACTGGAGTTTAATGATCTATGTTAAAATTATCGCGGTTAGTGTATATAGCCAACCAGATGCCTAAATGACGCCAGATCAGACACTTATTTTCGCAACAAGAACGAATGGTTTCTCTCGTTGAGTGTTTAATTATCGCAGTTACTGGAGTTTTGTAAAGTCTTTAAGGTGGCGTCGGTAGGGCAAGAAAACTACTTACATAATAATGTTCTTATTAAAAAACAATTGACCAGATATATTAATATTTATTTTTAGGGCACCAAAATTACTGAAAATCGTACAAAAATTACAAGTATTGTGCCAAATGTTGCAAGGTACTGTATTTAACGATTTTTAGTTATATTTTATGTTCACACATACACACATTAAAAGTTTAGTACCACTTGACATGTCAGACGGATGCACGACGACACAAATTCTGAGTGTGTATAATACTAGTTTGGTTTGCTTGTCGTATCAGTGTTGGTATTATTTAATAGCAGTGTGTAAGTTACCTGTACAATGCATACTTCCTTTTCTTGGGTCGTCAGCAGCCTACTGACAGAAAACCCGACGGTACAACATTTTTTTTAAAATGAAAATAACGTCAATATTAACATTCACCGACAGTGGGAAAACAAAAATGGTACGCCAAAGTAGTGAATTTTCACAATTTTCGACATAACTTTTTCCCCTCGCTTATTATCGAAAATGAATGTTCGACAATCCGGGAATGATACTTTTGTACAACTTATTACATCACTGCATAGTCACAGACTGTCTTATTTTTGGAGCAGTGACGGCAGATAGGAAAAAAAAAGAGATATTTTTCCTATCTGCTATCAGTGCTCCAAAAATAAGAAAGTCTGTGACTATGTAATAAAGTAAGGTGTACAAAAGTGTAATTTACGGATTGTTGAGCCTTAATTTTCTATAATATGCGAGGTAAAAAAGTTTATATCGAAAATTCTGATAATGCTATGCTTTAACGCTCCATCCCCCTTAATTTACAAACGCACCTTACGTTTCTTTGCGTGAAAACTTCCATGAAGCTAAAAACCAGTGTAAACGTTTCATCACTTTCAAAATTTAACATCTTAGGCTCCAATAAAACACTATTTTCGGTTATTGTAAATGTTGGACGGTGCTCAGTTTAAAGAGGACAGTCAATAGAAGTGGCATCCCACTGGTGCCTCGCCACTACAGACAGCCAACTCATGAATTTGTACAAACGTCACAAAGTACAGCTTACCTTGCAACGCACCCATGCAACGCCACTGGAACAATGAAATAAAAACAAGTGATTCAGCTATCTGTGCTGTGCGGTTGATGTTGGAATGTTTCCATCGTGGAAGCTGGGCACTTGAGAGGAACGTACCTCCGCACCTGACAATCCAGGGTTAAGTGAGCTGATAGTTGTGCGGAGTGATTGCCGACAACAAGACCTTATCCCAGTGATTTGTGAACTCGATCTTCAGATGCGTTCCCCTTCCCACATCAACCCGGGCCTCTCCAGATACCGCTCAGCCCCTACGCCATGCAAAAGTGGCCAATTCAGCGAATGGCGACAGACCCCTCGCTTCCCCATCCCCGGCTATAATAATAAAAAAAAGCACGCCGAACGACGCAGACAAAGAGGCACGTTACCAACAGGAAAGCGGGGACCACAATCCTCTGTTCCCTGAAGTCGGGTGAGTTCTGCCCCAATTCCAAGACCACGCCCATTCTAATCCACCAAGATTCGCCCTACTTTTTTTTATTTTATTTTCTCCCATCATTCTTTCTGCTTTCTCCAGTGCACGCCGAGCTTATTTCCAGAAGAAACCACTGGCGAATCAAGAAACGTTTAACAATATCATTGTCAGTAAGTGAAAACGGAACACAATGAAAGATCCACTTCCTCCATTCACACACACACCAATACACACATATCTACCATCACACAAACACACAAACTTACGAGGGAAAATGGGAAGATGGTCGGGAACTATTTGTGCACAACACATGTATTCTGCTTTTGTTTTGTCATTTGTCACTTACTTTGCAGTTACTTGGGAGGGGGCTGCTTCTTCCAAAGCTCAGAATCAATTTTTATTAATTGGTGAAAGCGAAGCAGTTAGTACATTTTATACTCGAATAGGCAACTTGTTTATTCAAGCCTAATATAATTTGTTTTTGTTTTTTCATTAACGGTAATGAGTATTTACATTATTATAATTTATTAAATGTGTACAACTCCTATTAACCAGCAGTTTCCATCGCAGTATTTATTAAAGAAAGGTACAAAAACACGGACATATCATATCATCTTTGAAAGAGTTGTGCAATAGGAGTGAAAGACTGGACTAGTTTTTTGGAGATGCTCCACTGCGATACAGATTCTATCAAAGAAAACTAAAAATAATAGAAAACACATAGAAATAAGCGTAGTATGCTTAAGTCTACAGGATACAACACAACATTAATTTCCAATCATGGAATCAGGCCAAATAAGACAAGGACAGACAAATAATAAATAAGAAGAAAAGTAGACCCCACCAAGAAAGCAACCCAGTTATTTATTTTCTTGTTTAGCTGTCCATGATTTATTTAACCCGATTCCATTTTTGGAATTTTATGTTGTATTGTATCCTGTTGACTAGAACATTCTCCCCTTATTTCAATGTTTTTTGTTCTCTTTAGTTTCCTTTGCCAGTCATCTATATCGTAATGGAATATGTCCAAGAAACTTAATCCTATCACTGACAAAACACCTCCGAAAGAAAATTGCTTTATAGGAAATTGTGAATAAAGATAAATTAAAATTGTCATAAACTGCTAAGACGATATGGCAATTGTACGTATTTACAGCATTTAAAATTATTTCTGATTCATCGAAATATTCAGTTACGTTCGTTAGAGTTACAAACACACAGACGCATATTAGTCTAAGTTATAATAGAACATATTTAGGTAGTGAGAAGTTTTTTATTGCATTTATATAAGTTGGACAGTTTGGTGCGTATAAAATAATTTGTGTGTCTATACGATCGGAATATTTTATATTAGGTATTACTGATGTGTTGAAAAATAAAGACTGTTATTGTAACTTAAGAATAGTTTTAAAGCAGCAAATAAATGTAAGTTAGTTAAAATGTTGTATTTTAGTAAATACTAAATTAATCATAATGCCGATTGGCGACAACTTAAACCAATTGATATAAACTATAAAATTAGAAACGAGTCCTACTTGAAGACCATCATTTGTTCCTCTATCATCTTTCCTCAATTCCACCGTTGTTTTTAGGAACGTCTCGCAGTTTAAAAAAAAAAAAAAAAGCTTGTGAATTTAGATACCACATCGTGGCACAAAGAACGAATCCGTTGTTGCAGATGAAACAACAAAATTATAAACCCAAACTCAATTAAAATCGGTCTTGCTCACAAATATAATAATGATAATAACAACAATTGTCCGATCTTTTATTAGGTATCTTCATAGGTATTTTTGCGTTACGGTGTAAAGGATATCTTACACACGCCTGTATTGTTCTTGCCGGCAACGCCACCCATATAAGTGACGTAAGGAAACTTTTCCATCGTTGTTATTTTACCAGCACTCGGGTGATAAAGGCGCGTTTACAGAGCTACTTGGAATTAGAAAAATTAGTTTAAATAGCTTCTTATTTTTCTACAAATTCTGTCATTGGTTTCTAGCTAAATTATAGCTATATTTAGATACCGTGACTGCGGCATTACTTATGTGTCAGATTACTCACAGTATATTAAACTAGGCGTGCTAATATTTAAGTATGACCAAATATCAACCAACCCTGACACAATAACAACCTAAAAGGAACTCGAGTTCGACAGAAACCACGCCATGTCGCGCCTACTACTTATTTATTACTAGCTGTCCGGCATGCATTACAACACCATTACATTTTTTTTTGGATAGCCCGTTCTGCCCCTCTATCGTGTTTTTGTTTCCCCCAACCTATTTCCCGTCTTTTCAAAATATTCGCGGTTGCACGATCAATTCACCTAGGGGGTTTTCCGACTAACATTTTTGGATACCCCGTTCTGACCGTCCTGACGCTCTTCCACACGTTTCGCTCCTCCCTCTCCCCATCCATGACCTCAAATTATTTTTTTATAGAAACCTTCACTGGCGCACGCACATCTCACCAAAGTTCGTCGCAGACAGATGACTGGCACGGTAGCGCACAGAATACGAGCAAACAAGCAAACAAACATTCAATTTTATATATTTCGTGACAACAGAGCACTGACGTCACGAGCCTCCTGCAACAATGTCGGGTATATCTACGGAAACATCTGCTCTTGGACAGGAGAGCTGGCACCTCTGTACAGGTTGGTCTGGGTTATAGCAGGATAAAATCTGCCTCTTGTTGCTGACAGGTTTTAGTTGTTCCCTTAAAATGGGAATGTTTCTTTTCGTGCCGCTATGGTGGCCTGTTGGGTATCCTGGAAAAAAGTCAATACAGTAGACTGTAAGTTTTACTGATTTTGAAAATTATGGTCTGAGAAAGAAGTTTGACAGTCCTTGAAACCAGTCTGACTTCCTGGAAAATACAGGATCTCTGTAATTATGTTTGCAGACACTCTTGTAATAAGGCAAATGTCAGAAACAGGCAAACTTACACTCTACATACCATAACAATATGTTATTGTATTTTTTTTGTTACTGTTCTACGAGAGAAAGGGAATAAAAATGTGGCTTTCGAAGATGAGAGGCACAATACATGGAGCACGACTAATGTCGGAGAACTAGTGTTCTGAAGTCTTGAGACGTAAGGGCAAGAAGACGTCACGCTACATTAAGTTCATTATCAAAGCAAAAAGTACTTGGGCTAATGGCTGATCAACTGTAACCTAATGCCACACGTTCTATAGCTAACGGTATCAGTTTGTGGCAAAGGAAGTGAAGCATTTGCTTCCAATAGTTTGCGTGCACATCTGCAGCTCTGCTTCATGGTCAGTGATTGGACGTCCTAACTGTCGCTTGTCTTGGGGTTATAGGCTGCTGGGAAAGAGAAACCATACGCTGTCACAATAACCTTATTCTGATTGGTGCAGTCAAATGAAAGACGTGTCTGAACAAAGTCACGCTGTCACAAAATTGTGCAAAAATATTTTCACAACAAACTCGTGGCTCTAGCTATAGCCGCCTCTATTAGAGACAGATATGCAAGTGCTGTCTATACATTAAAACAATTCAAATATACTGGTTACTAAACACAAAAAACTCGTCTTGTTCTCACTACGGTATACTGTTTCTCTATTTTATCTTTCGTGAAGCCAGGAGGAAGTGTATATTTTATACGTACTGAAAATTTGTTTCGAAAAAAAAAAGTGTTCTCTTTATCAAGATATGAACGTTCGAATTTCTTGAGGTCGTAATTTTTTTGAACTACATTTTGTTCACGGCAACAATCATAATTACAGAACAAGTATTAGGCTGTTATTCCATCACATTCCCGAGACCATTTTTAATGTCTTGATTGCGATTACATTTTTCCAAACTTGCATTTTATGTCTACATGTTTTTAAAAATATTAGAAAAATGTTTCATCTGGAGTTTTATTCAAGAGTAATTTCTTTCCTTCTGAAGAAAATACGACCATGCACCCACACACTCAGACAAAACGGTATTTAGATTTTATGAAATATATTTTTAACAGATTAGGCTACCTTAGGCGTGAACGTGTTGTGCTCCAAAATTTTTTTAATAAAAATAAGGGAAGGTATGTATGCTTTACATCTCGTCGACAGCATAGTCGTTATAGACAATGAGCCGGGAATCGACCCGGGTTCTCCTGATTGCGAGTTCAGCGTGCTACAGTTGTGCCATTTCATTCGGTTGAGTTGAGAAAAAAATATACCTAGGTAATTTATGTTGGGGATTTTTTTTCCACGACTAAGAGATAATTGCAGTGATTTGCTAGAATATGTATCGCAGAGAGCGTGGCACCACTAAGGCAGTAGCTGAGACGGCGATGCAGGGGAGGACTGTGCGGTGGACAGGCGACGAGCAGAGGCGGCGCTCGCGACTGTGGTGCGAGTGTGGCCAGCCTGCGACACACAGAACCAGTGCCGCCCCCGCCGCCTCCGAGGCACTGCGCCGCCGCCTGCGAGCCTCCTTCCTCGGCGGCTTCGTGCACGACTACAACCGCTCCCAGCGCCGCGACGCCCACGTGCAGGCAAGTATTTTCTTCTCTACAGCTACTGGTCATTGGTGGATAACAAGTTGCACCATCTTATGTGCACATGCGTGGCTCTGCGTACGGGTAAGTGATTGGCTGTTGACTCTCATAGTCCTGGGATTCTACCCGCAAATCGCAGAAGCGTGGTGTCTCAGCAACCTTGCCCTGACTGGCACAGTCATATGAGAGACGCCTCTGCAGAACGTCATGCTGCCGACGGCTATGAACTAGAGATGCCGATGTGTACGTAAGACACTGAAACAAGAAGGAACAAAATTCTTTTGAGCAAAAAAAACTGTGACTATTCAATACCCCTTTTTTCCCCAAAAATCTCAAATCAAAATAATAATAATACAAGTTGAAACACAATTACTATTTGCTCCACCATAATTAATGAAATTCTATTTAAATTTGAGTAACTTTTATTCAGCGATGCGTGGAAAGCAGTCAATTAGAGAAGTAAGAGGCCGGGTTAGAAAGTACCTACAGACAAATTATCTAAAGGCTGCCATAACTATGATATTTAGTTTAGTAATTCACCACCCGCCACTTTCCCCCGTGCCACCTGAAACTCGTCGTTGGATCCGAGCGTGGTTAATAGAACGTCGAACATAACGCTTAACTCCTTAATGACATATTTCTTGTACAAGAAAGAGAACATTTAATTTATACGAGAAGGTGACCACTAGAAAGGTTACTAGTTAGAAACCTACCAAATGTAGTGATCTGCCAACTTTATGGTGCAAGAAGGTGTACAAATTAAATACGTCGTATGCTAATTTGGAGACTGAATTTGGGGCTATTGAGAATAATTGGCGCAATGTATATTGCCTAGTAAAAAAAATATTAAAAAGTAAAATGCAAATATTATCGATGAGTGGACAATACCCACACAATTTTCCTTTAATAGGTTATTTTGTCTTTCTGGGCATTGTTAATTTTAAAAAGTTTCATCTTCTGTGAGCTTTTTCACCCGAAAACTAGTACATTCGACTTGCACAAGAAAAATAACGAAAAATAGATCCGTTCCTATACAGCACTACCTAACATATTGATTTATTGTATGCTAGCTACATTTACGCTCTGGGGCCATTCGCATGATATAAGGTGTTTTATTGCTTCTTTAACGCGAAAGGTACTAGGCATAAACCGTCACGTAAAACATTAATTTACTTATACCAGTTTTTTAAATATAAAACGTATTTATAAAGGCAGAGTAAAAACATTCGTTTATAATATCTTGCACCTGAACCAGCTGTTCGAAAATGCAGTGTATGACGCGGTAGGGCAGGGATTATAAATTACAAGATGTGCCATACGATCCTATGGAAAATTGTATCCCAAAAATCGTTTCAGGGGAAATTGCCGTTTTAAATTTATTTACTTGTGACATCAGCACGGGGTGGTTACCACTGTGATTGGTTTTCTGGGCCGACGTAGATCTGCAATGACATGTACAAAATTACCGTTTAATCTATTTGAAACCATCTTGAAGCATACGATTAACTAGCGGGCCGGTAACCCTCCCCTCGGTAATAATAAGCTATAATTACTGACTCCAGAGAGAACTGTTTGGCCAGCGACATAAACCTGGCTCAAACACTGCGTATTGGCGCGAGTGTGCAAACAAGTTGAAGCTGCCTGTTATAGAAGGCGGTGAAGCTTAAGGGGCGTCCCTACATAAATGAAACCTCAACATCGGCCGATGGACGTAAACTTGTAGCGACAGCTAGGTGTGTTCTTGTCTGAGAAGGCACAACTGATGAGTGTAAACCAAAGGTTGACATTGACCAGAGGGAAGTATCTGTGAATGTAGAAGAGAAAAAAGGACAGAAAATAAGAAAACACACTTCGCCTTTAGTCGATTTTCTCACAAAAAAAAGGGGTTCCAAAGGGCTTTTACACATGCATGTATTCACAAACGGCACATCTAGATTTCTATGGTTAAATTATTCGTTTAATATAAGAATGTTTATAATAAATTAATGGCGCTATCTTACAATATTTCGCTGAAATCCAAATGGTTTTATTATATTGCTGATATTCCAGTATCCAAACATTAACAATAGTAACAGAGGTATGGCTTTTGTCTTTGCTTCATAGAAGTTTTACTGTAGTAGGTATATATTATAACTCTTTGAGAAATTATAATAAACAAATTATCCACCTGAAATGGTGCTTATAGGGACACTACGTTAGCGGTATAACATGAACAAAGATGAAGATTTATTTATAGTAAATATAATATTTTTTCTAATGTATACGTCCCTACATCATTCATCCGACAGCGATGAAGCTTAAAATTTAGTGAATAAAATGTATTCCTAAAAATGTTTCTAAAAACGGTCATTAATGATACTTAACATCATTTCATACCTTATAAAATTTTAAGAAATGGTTTGGTTCATTAAATTTTGTTTAGAAAATCAAGAAGAAAATACTTTACCGCAATGTTATCACTTTTAAAAAAATTATCATTGTTAATATTATTACTTACATGAAATTTGAAGTGGTAAAAAGATTTTTTATGCGTTCGTTTGGAAAAATTTAGTTTTTGAAAACTAATTGTAAATAGAATTCGGCTGTATTTTTTTTTTTTTACGAATTACTTAAGAAAAATTTGGAGTAGGCCTACTTAGGAACTACGCTTAACTTTTGCACGTTTCAAAGAGGCTGTGCTTTATAATCGGCGAAGAAGGCATTAAATTAAAAAGCTTTGTTAAATAATATTCGACGGCGTTGTATTAGGTTTGTTTATATCATTTACGGACGAAACATTTTCTGCATTGAGAAGAGGAGTGTATTGCTACAGGAATAAAATATAGGAACATGCAGATATTTTCGAGTGTATTTATAACAATATTATTGTGCGTACGCCTTATAAGTTGGGACCCCTGATATTCGCGAAAAGAATTTTGCTCCACTTTGTTTCAGTGACTTACTTCATGGTTATTGGAAGCGTGTATTTGTGAATGATTTGTCTCATTTGACTTTGCCAATCACAATAACGTTGGTACAACTTCACAAGTATGTGATTTGATAGTAAAACCCCAAGACACGTCAGAGCTAAGACGTCCAATCACTGATAATGAAGCAGAGCTGCAGATGTGCACGTAAGT
This sequence comes from Medauroidea extradentata, assembly GCA_003012365.1. Taxonomy (NCBI): domain Eukaryota; kingdom Metazoa; phylum Arthropoda; class Insecta; order Phasmatodea; family Phasmatidae; genus Medauroidea; species Medauroidea extradentata. The sequence goes on along the minus strand of PNEQ01133354.1, from coordinate 79,915 downwards.
CACTGAAACAAAGAGGGGCAGAATTCTTTTCGCGAGAATCAGGAGTCCCTACCTATAAGATCCTATTTCAGTAGGGGCACCGCGGAGATGAACAAGAAAGGTAAATTATGGTATGAATGTAAATTCAATAGTTACTGAGCTATACCCAATAAAATGTAACATGTAAACCTTATTCTTGCACTTATCAGAGTTCTGGAGTAAGCAACGCCCTTAACATCTCGTTGATCTCAAGGTCATCAGAGACGTAACGGTTGGCTCTAAGTAATATGAACGTGGAGGGAAGTGATCATTGGCCTCTAGTTGGGAAAAACCCGAGCATTCGTCTTGATTTCTGGAAAGTAAGTTAAAGTAAATCAGGATGGCCGGGCCGAGTATCGAACCCAGGTACTGTAGTACCAAACGTGAGTACCGTGATTTAGCACTACACCGCCTGTCTCGGTGTGTGTCGTATAGAGAACGTGAAGGAAATAACTCTTCAATTGGGTAGTCAAGCTGCAGGCTAGTCACGGTAACTTGGGTATTTTTGAAGTCCTGGTTATTATTTTACTTTAAAGTCATGATCCATCATTTCTACTGCTTTTACGATAATTATTTTTAAGTCCTAAACGAAAGCAAACATCGTAACACTGTTGCACAGTTTTGTTTAAAAAAAAAAAACAGTGTATCCTATACTAACTAATGTTTTTCAAGACACTATTGTTTCAGCTATATATGCAATTAAGGAAATCCTAATTAATGAAAGAATTAGCCACATCTATATAACGTTTTGTCAAGAAAAAAGTTAAGACTACATAGTAAAAACTGTGTTTTATCAAAACTGTGAAACTGTCTTAACCTGAACTGTGCAATAGTTTTTCAATATCTACCATCGTTTAGGAATTTTAAAAAGCAGTAGAAATGATGTGTGGTTTACTGTAATGTATTGATACAACATAGTGTTAAGACGTAAACATGATTTAAATATATCATCGTATTCAAATGTCAGCATCTCAGGACCAAAATTAACGATATTTATTTTTACAAGACGTGTTCCGTTATTACTGAAAAGCAATGGTCAGTAATTTCAGTATGCTCAGTTTAGAGGACATGTAATGCCAGTAAAATCAGACGTTGGTTCATCATCCGTCTTCTAACAAACGTTTGTAGAAATTCAATTCATGGTGGTACATCAGAATACGTTTACTTGAGAATTAAAGATTACATTAAAATTATTAAAGTTTTATTTAATAATTTACAGTATTTTTTTTTACGAAAACTCGATAAAAATGTTTGGAAAACAATCAATGAATGTCGTCTTTAATGTTATCAGTGTTTCTGCTTACAGAGAGAAATATATATTATTTTCAGTAAACTTGCGCGTATATAAATGTTCGACTTACTAATAAATTCCGCGTTTGAGTGGGATAACACTCTTACAATGTTGATTTTTACTCCCGAAATATTTTACAATACGTGTGACGTTCGTGACCATAATTAATTATTTCATATTTTCTCCACAATTACATCCTGCGGATTTTAAAGTGTCATATAATACAAAGTTATATTTAGGGTGTAGCGGACAATGTCTAATTTCCATGGCCATCGCTGCTAATTTTTCCGAAAGTATCAAATCACTGAGGAAGATAAAGTATTTACGGATTACTGGTACGGTTCTGTTACTGCTGACAGACCATCACATCAGTTATCTCAGTGGCAGTAACGGAACGCGCGCAAGACAGTCTTGTAAGCGCGCTCACTTGACCGGTAGCAGCTCATTGTGTAGTTGATTGCTGGTTAAAGACGGTGTGAGAGAGACTGGTTGTCCAGGAGGCGAAGCTGCGGATGGTGGAGTTTGACGGCGCGAAGTGCGGCCTACTGGAGGACGGCGTGGGAGCGGTGCGGGCGGCTGTAGCGGCAAGTGACGGCGCCTTCACCGAGCGCCACTTCTTGCGTACCGCCGACCACCTGCGCCTCGTCGCCTGCGGGGTATGCGACCCTGCACACTACGCTTGCATTATTTATTAAGGCTACCCCACGCTTCAAGTGTGTTGCAGTATATTCGGAAACAGGTTTTTCCTACGAAAAGATTCCACGTGCGCCCATTGTACTAACGTACGAAAAGATAACAAACTTCAGACGAGGTCGGAATTGTTGAGACACCATGTTCATTAAAACATTGTTTCTAAGAACTCCAACATGGCTAGAAACAGCCTTTTCAGACTTCTGTACTTCAAAATGTACTAACCGGATGTATGTGAAACTCAGATTGCCACCTGCACAGAACTTAACTGCAGACAATAAAATAAAATGGTCACCGTTTAGTGTCCCACAGTAAAAACCGTTCGACGGGAACCTTGAACGCTAGTTCAGCGCTTGGCTCGTTGAGGCGACGCGGCATTTGATGTGCGCTTCAAGGTCGACTGTACTGCTGCGTCGCTTTTGAGCCTCTCACGCGCGGGTAGGCAGCGCCTTAAGGGTGTGCAAGTGCGATAAAGACATAATTTTTTTATTTTTATGAAATAGTGTTAGTTTTGTAGACGGTACTTGTGTGTACAGTTTCCTCTTACAAAACAATTTTAGCTGCCATATTTTTTCTGATAACGGTGCGTCAAAGTCAAAATTTGCATGTTCTGCGGCCATGCAAACAGTGAAAACTAATTGACTTACGTAAGTGAAATAATTCGCAGTGAAATAACATGCCACGGGCTACGTAATAAACCGTGAAATATTTTTGTATTAAAAAAATTGCTAAATTTTCAACTTTTTCCTGCACTTTTGCGATGTTTTTTTTTTAATTCAAAATATTACGTTATGGTATTTTAAATACTTTACTGCATAGCTCATGTGATGTTATATCACTGTGAATAATTTTATTCAAGTAGGTCAGTTAGTTTTCATTATTTGCATGGCGGCAGAACAAGCAAGTTTTGACTGTCGCGCCGTTATGAGAAAACTAAGAGCAAAAATTGTTTCGTAAGAGAAAACTGTGCTCACAAGTATCGTCTACAAAACTAACAATATTTCATAAAAATATAAAATTATGATTCAATCACACTTGAACCCCCTTAAGGAGTCCGCCTACCCCACGCTTCAAATGCGTTACAGTATGTTCGTAAACAGGTTTTATCTACGAAAATATGCCACTTGTGGCCTTTGTTCCAACGTACGAAAAGAAAACAACCGTTAGGCGTGAAGCTTGCACGCTAGTTCTGCGTTTGGCTCGTTGAGGCGATGCAACTTTTTATGTACGTTTCAAGGTCACCCTTATATCTCCGTAGTTTTTGAGTCTCTATCGCGCAGGTAGGCGGCGCCCTTAACCAGTACGTGTGTAAGTCGCTGCCTACCTGGCAGTCCTGGCCAGAGCAAGGATAGATAATTATAGCGTCTCGGAAATTTAGCTAATTCATTTGATAATACGTTAGTCTTCAAACTCCTGTACACATTCATACTTAATGAAACTCTTGAGAACTATGAACAAGTAGCAGAACTGCACCCAACACTTTCTCATTCACGCGCTACCTTGTCAGATATGCAACTGGCCACTCACCGGAGCAGCAGCCAATGTACTAGTAGCTATAGACAGAGTGTACACAGTACTGTGGAGTCTAGCTGGCAGGTCGTTGATCCCGCGATATGTCCGCGTCTCTAGTAATTATAACAGTCGGGACTCGGTTATTTGTAATGATATCGCGTTCGGGCGAAAACAGTTCTCTACATTCAAAAGAAGAGAATGTTGCTACATGAATAAAATGTAGAAACGAATTTTATAACATAGTGTTTTAGAGTGTTTTTGATACTGATGTACTTACTTGTTAATGGTTTTCAGGTTATTTAAAAACGTCTTAAAATACATATACTATAAGAATGTGTGCCTCACCAAGACAAACAAAAATCCAGTGGTGGAGTATTTGTAAGTTTGACAGGTACTGAGCCACATCGAATACAATTTAACTTGCAAGTACATACCCTTGCACTCGCCAGGGTTTTAAGGTAGGCATGGTCATGGGTTCCTATTATACACGGTTTTTGTTAATATTATATTTCTGTATCCTAACGAGAGCATACAGGGTGAGCCGTTATTATATGCTAACACGGCGGGAGAGGATTACTGTTGTCAAATAAATAGGAAAATAGTAATACAACACTGAGCCTATTGTCATGTACAGGGAAGTCAAACGCCCTGAGAAGTGGAGGTGGGAAATATGCAACTAAAAGATAAAATCTGAGAGGTATTTTAGTAGCAGCCAAGGCAAATTTGTACCAGCAACGTAAATAAATTCCAAACGAAAGTTAGATGATTTCGTGAATGCCGATGTGTTCTTTGTTACTAAATTTGTTACTCGTGACTAAAGGACATAATATTTACAAAAGAAAATGTGTCTGGGTATCAGAAATTTGTACAAAGTTTCACATCGCTTAACTAACGTGAATATTGGCTGTTCTGAGCCCACTTGCTCGTCATTTACGATGCAAAAACAATTACTTTGTGTTATATGGTGAAATGGACATATATAGGTCTATTTCATAGTGTATATATATATATATATATATATATATATATATATATATATATATATATTATGTGTGTGTGTGTGTACTGTACATATAGGGCCGTGCCAACACGGCGGCGAAGGGAGGGCCCCCCTTACGACTGTAAACCTATGGAGAGGAATAATCATGTCTCTTGTCCCTCCCTTCTTTTCTCACGTTTTCCCAAATTAACATTTCAGAATTACATTGGTAATTTGTAGGGGAAAATGTAGATGGTCACACCCAAAGTAAGTGTCTAATCACATTGCTGGAGAGTAATCATTTTTTATGGGAGTTCACACTTCCCTTTTCTTCCCACAGAATAAATATGTAGCGCGGGTGTGTGTAGACACACACACACTCACACACCTACACACATTCTCATGCAGCTTCAGGAATGTACAACTCACGAGACGTAAGTGCCCTCAGAAGTGTCTCATTTCACGTAAGTTATGAGACATAGAGTATACGACAGATGACTGCAGTAGGTAGCGGGATTGTACGTAGATCCAGGAGGTGGACGAGGGCATGAGGCGACTGGAGGGCCTGAAGGCGCTGTCTCTGGTAGGCAACTACGTGGACCGGCTTCACGGAGACAACCTGCCAGGCTCGCTGGTCTTCCTCGAGCTGCACGGCAACATGGTGGGCTCACAAACTGGCGTGCTGCCCCAGAGTTTGCTACACCTCGGCCTAGGCGAGAACCTCCTGTCTGACGGTGAGTCTCTGTACGGTCCGTCTACTGCTCCGGCCACGAGGGTAGGGTAGGTCAGTCGTAATTAAGTTTGTTTCAGGTATCTACTGGAGAAACGGGAGGACGAGGCGCCTTTAAAAACTCGTCCTTCACCAGGGTATTGTGCTTACCCACAGTGCCCTGGTTAAAACCAGCGCCCTCCTAAAATGAAATTAAAGGAAACAAAGAAAATAAAAACAGTTCCCACCCCCCTCCCCAACCCCACTCTTACTTCACAACTCTACTAACAACCTGGACCTTCCTACTTTTCCAGTGCCATTTTTTATTTTTAATGCATGTAACTGCTGAGTAGTTACACTCCTATTCTGTCGAGAGGGTTTTAACGGTACTATGCCGGTTTTTTCCCTCTCTCTTCTTAGATTATGGCTTAGCTATAGGTACACTTAGGAAGGTAGACATGGCCCCAATTGCGGCCATGTCTGCCTAATCCCTCTCTGCCGCGATGCATGCCTCCTTTGCATGAAACTTCCCCTTTGTAGGCGTATGGGGCTCAGCCCTGAGACGCACTTAGTCCCGCTCCTTCCCCGGGCCACCAACATAACTCAGTAGTTAGGGTAGGTTAGGAAAAAAATTGTCAGTCGTAATTTCAAGTTTATCGCGCACAATATTTTACCCGAATGAAAGTAGTCCGTGTTCCAATTTTCAACTGATGACCTATCGATCAACTACCAGATATAATGTTATGTTCAACATATAAATAAAACAACGTGTAAAGAATGCAGCGGATGTAACATTTATCAAAACATTTATCGCGTAGAAAATATGTAGGATATTTTGGATTCCTGCCATCTTAGAACCGGGAATAGCGTTGCAGGCGTTCATCAAATCCTGGCAACCGACAAAACCTGATCGCGTGATTAAGATAACCTACCCTACTCCAGCTACTTTAATCTGCTAGTGTGTTTGGCCGCCCTTATTCTCCTGCTCCTTCATATGCATAATTTGTTATGGACTTGGGGGATACTGCTCCGGTCACTTGCCAGCTAGTGTTTGGTCTCTCCAATTTATCTGCTCATTTATGGGCATTGTTTGGTATGGATTTGAGGAGGGTTGAAGGACATGACTTTTCATACAAAATTTGTTTTCTTTTGACACTGACCGTTTTGTGATTTAAAACGATAATCACGCTAACGTAAGACCAAATTGTAGATATTGATAATTAGTCTGTAAAGTAATAGTATCTTGAAAAAAAAAAAACGTTTTGCAAAGAAAAAGAATAAAACTGAGAAAGAATAAAACCTAACCAAAATTTTTTTAAATAATTTGTTTAATATGGTACGTTTTTTTTTTAAATTGGACTAAAAAGGATAAAATAATTTATGAAAATACTTGCAAGATTTAGAACGGAAAAAAAAAATTGCGGGGCAACAGCAGATAATAGTAAGGAGTAGAGAGTAGCTGTCGTTGAAAAGAAAATTACACAAAAGTTCCTTTCATTTGCAGTGCAATAAAATTGTTAGTGGCTTAGGTGAACTACTCGTGCATCAGTATCTATTGCATGCATCCCACGTTTTTTGTTAAATCTTACAAGTAATTTTAAAGGAAAACTTATTTTATACGTTTATGTCCATTTAAAAAAAAATTCTATTTTAGGGTTGTGTGTAAATTAGAATATTTTTCAATTCTCGAATTTTTTATTTATATGACTATATTTCACAGATTTTCCTCTTATATTGCCATCAAGTTCTGAGCTACATTTTGAGTTTTAATTATGTAGCTCGTCGAGAAGTACGTTTAAAATCAGACAAAAAAGCGAGTTAACGCAAAACTTGATAAAATGTGAGTTGTTGAGGGGCGGACGAGCCCCCCCCCCCTCCCCACTCCGGCCCTCGTTAACTCGTTTCCCAGTAAATGTCGCTTCTATGACTCCCGTCAATTTCATGGCAGTTAAGCAATACTCCACTGACAAGTAGCACAGTTGTCGTGAGGAAGTGTTACCTAATGTGGGAGGTTATCTAGCTTGTTAAGGAAGTAATGGGAAGCATAGGTAAGTATTCGGAGGAATTGATGAATTCGTAGAGTGTCCTATTGCATAGTGTTTGTCCTTCCGTGGTCCCTTTCCGGTCCAGAAAACTGAAAATCCCCGTCATAAACATATCAGTAACGAGAATAAACCACTTTGCAATGAGAACCCTTTATAGTGTTAAAAGAGAGTAACGCGGATAATAAATTTCGGAGACTTTTGACACAAATGTCTGCTCTGAGCTGTAGCTGCGTCACTGCACCTAACCTTTCCAACTTTTTGGTAGATGACGTAGCAGTAGCGGAACGTTCTCAAGACGTAATATACCGTGCGTTGAGACAGTTGATAGGATATGACGGCTAATCCCTGTCTGATTTCATTTCGGTTGGTTAGCACTAGCTCGCCTTGTTTATTCCATACTATTTTTGTGATGCTTAAAAAGTGGATCCCAGGTATTTTTTAAATTTATAACAATCTTCCTTGTTTATGTTTTATGGCTGGTCTGATATTTCGATTTTCTCTCCAATAAGTTTTATTTCTTGTAATTCGAAATAGGTATACTTCACATGTACTGTACCTGTCGAATTCAATACTCTACTTGGTTCAAACGAAGTGTGTTGCTATGGTTGATGAAAAATCATTATGGTTGTAGTCTCTGGTGTGTTATTTCATCCAGGTAATGACTCTTCTTCCATATTTTCTAGTGTAAGTTAATACCTTGCCACCTGAGCAGTGAATCCGGTACACACCCGCTAGTTCTGGTGAGGTTTTGTCATTTACTGGAAACAAGAGAGTTCTTGATAATGTGTATATTTCTGAACTGTGTAGGTATGTGTTCATAATGTATATACTAACACACAGCGGGTGCAGCTCAGTCCGGTGGCGACGGTACCCTCGTACGGAGACTCATCACGTGGAATGAAATGGTCCTTTAGTATATGGGCCACTATTATTCAATCCGAATGATACTTGGAAATATCACATGCACCCCTTTTCCGCGCTATAGAACCCTGGAATTGACATATGCATACAACCTGAGAGAGTACTAGTCCCGCGCTACCGAAATGCAACAAAATTGTCTGATGAATACTTCATGGACACGAGGTCGCTCACCTTTCCTTCGTGGTCATCAGATCTCAAATTATCGAACACAACTGAAGTAATGTAGTGCGGCGCGTGCACTCCGCGAACCTTCAAATGTGGATACTGTGCAATTGTAAAAGATTAGCACGGCTCTAAGAGTGCATCCGGTACTTCGTGAAGCCTACGCCACGCCACAGTGTAAAATATGGTGCTGTATGCTATTAGGTAGGTTTAGGTCGCTCGGAATAAAGTGAGCACTAAAGATTTAACATTTTAAAAAAATCACTTGCCATTGCATATAACTTAACATTAACAATATTTAACCTCACTTATTGTATGTTTGGCAGCAAATTGCAGAATGTAGTTCCGTGTGTTTTCCTATATAAATACAACAATGCTTAAATAAAATAAACTTAAATATGTTAATTTGTGTTTTATGTAATTATAAACTTTTTTATCAAACGCTATAGGTTCCTACCGACTGCACAAATTATCTTACGAGCCCAAACATCAAGTAACGTGTCCAGAGTGGTAAGACATTTCCCGTCGTGTCGTTTGCCGTTGCGCATGGGAAGACACAAACTGGCTGAAAATATAAATTTAGCAGGGTTTTTTGAGTGCTCGCTTTATCCCGGATTGCTCGTGTTTGATGTACATTCAGTAAATTTGGACAATTCTGAAGACATTTACTTTGTAGGGCCTGTTTAGAATGTTTCACACAAAATGATTCTACTCGAAATTGACGACGTTCACTTTGATTCATTCTGGTTGAATGAAGAAGGAATGTGTTGCCACTGGTAAGAACACAGTCCTCCCAAATAAAGTAAAGTGAAGTCCCTTGTAGAGAAGGCAAGCATGTTTTTGCAAGATCACCTTGAAACAGCGTGGGAAGAAGGCCAGTACAAAGACGAAATGTTTATTACATATACACATACATACATACATATATATATCATTGTCGAATGTTACTTGCAGGAACCGTTTTATTTCTTGATAAATAGCACTAAAGGGGAACACTTGTTCATATTTTTTTCCGGTATTAAGGTTGTCGCGCTATACTCAACAGCGTCAGGAAATAAAGCCCGCAAGTAGCAAGCTTGTTGGTCCATTACTAGCGTGTTTGGTGTTTGGAATACGTCACCTTTACTCTTTGTCTGAAGATAGAGACTAAATGGTTGCAGTACAATTTTAAAAAATATAACAGAGCTGTATCAAGAACACCCTCTTAGCCGTTTACACATTTTTTCTTCGCTATGGCCTGCAGACATTATCGAAATAGAGGCTACTATCTACGTATAAATTAATGCAACATTGCCAGAGATAGACGATGCGGTAAGGTGAGGCAAATGGGCTTTACGTCTCGTCGACAGCGAGGTCATTAGAGACGGTTATGCCCAATTTGGTACAATGACAGATGCCAGGAGAGGAATCGATAATGGCTTTTCTTAAAAGGAACCTAATACCAGGATTCGCTGGATTGATTTCGATAAACCCTGATGAACTTTATTCAGGATATAACAAAATCTATGTCTTTTATGCGATACTCTACTACAGAGGTGCATATATTTTAAATTCCGTGATGGACGCATATTATATTACACCGCATAAGACATTTAAATAATAATTAAAGTAACGAAAGAGTATTAGAAACAATTCTGCTATTTCTCTTATCTAAATGCGTTAAACGATCAGTGAAGACAACATTTTTGTACAACTCTTAACTTTGTTTAAAACAGAAAAAATAAATTAAACCAAATCTTCAGACAGTAAAAAAAACATTTTTGTATGTAATGGTGTCAGCACACATTAATCTCTTAATTAAGATTTGCAGTTTCGCAATATCTCAAATCTCAAGTTTACTCCAGAGAGAAACCCAATTTCTTCGCAATGTACTCGCAGTTCACCGGTTACATGTCGCGAATGTCGCCACTCAACTGTTCACACACGCTCCTGCTGTAAGCGGTCCCAGCTTGCGCTCCCCGACTGAATCGAACACAATCTTCCGAAATCACCAGAGACCTGTTCCACACCCGCTCTATGGCTCTCTGCTGAAATGAACTGCCCACGCTATGTGATGCAATGTGGACAAAACTGACTCCTTAAGAGTGCGTGGTAGATAAATAAACGCTGAAAACATCAATTGATTTCTACGCTTTTTTCGTAGCGAATATGGATAAAATATTCAATGACAATCCTAAATAATGGCATTTGTCATCTTTATGAGAAAATATGTATCCAGAATTACTAATTCGTTACGCGTGATCTCTTGCGCCGCAGTTAAAAGCACGAGGTTCCGGCGTCAGAGATGTGCCTCAGAAGTTCGTAACACTGGAAACAATTTTGTTTAAAACGTTGGCTAAAACAGTTGTCTAGGATTGCTATTGTTTAATTTTCGCAAAATGGCTTCAAGAAACCTACAGTTATAGATTAATGCTTTTAGCGTTGAATTATGTACCACGCCCTCTTAACGAATCCGGATTTCTACAGATAGCATCTGCGTTGGTGTCCAGGGAATTTTTTGAGCTTTCCGCAAATACGGGTGTGGGGGAGGCAGTTTGAATTATTTACCGCGTTTCTCGCCCAGATAACACTACACAACTATATTGTCCGTCAGCTTCCGCGCAAATCTCCTAATTTCTCCCCACAGCAAAACTCCAGACTGTCGTCACAAGCTTGTTGCTAAAGTGGGAGAACCGGAAGGAATTTTTTTTATTTCGACATAAATCATTCATTGTAGACCTAAACACAACTAACACACTGATCTTGAGTATAGTGCAAAAAATATATCCAAGGGCGATGGCAATAATAATAACACTTGAGAAAATTTATAAATTAATCATTTCAGTCTCATTCAGCTGCGAATATACTATCAATCTATTATTGCGAGTGTTTTTCCCCCAATGGTTTTCGTTTTAGCTGCTTCCTATTCTTTTGTTGCAGCTTCTCGGAAAATCGAAACCGTTTTAAGGCGGCAGTTTGTATCTCACCGTCTGGTCATTCCCTGGGAATGTATTGGCTGACTACCGGTCGCCATCATGTAACCGTTACTTGTTTAAGAGCGTAGATTTTCTTGAAAACTTAACCAATAATTGGCAATATTACCAGGCATTAGGCACAGCTTGATTATAAGATTTTTCTTTGTTGTACTAAAGCGTCTATTTCAACTGAAATTGTGGAAAATAATATGGAAATTATTTTCTCGCGTAGTCGTTGATTACTAAAGGGGGAAAAAAGAGGGGGGGGGGTCATGCAAAATTTTAATTGTTTTAATAATGTTATATGTTATGAAATATGGTTTGTTTTATAGCATTGTGACTACTTTCTACAGCAATGAAAATTTTCTAACTTTCATAGTTTTTTTGTATAATAGCTAGGGACTGGAAAATGTCTCGAATTCAATGACCTGCAGGCAAGAATCCACTGTACTATGCATACTCAATCCACAATTATTTGTCCACTAGCTGCTCCTGAGTGTAACAACAGACAATGAACGAATATACGGGGCTTGAGTATGCATAGTACAATGAATTCTAGCCTACAAGTCATTGAATTCGCGAAATTTTTCCAGTCCCTAGTAATAGCACGTTAAAGCCCAGACTTGCATAAAACGCTTTAATACAAAAAAAACTAATACCAACTGACATACAGAAATGAAATAATTCTCAATGAAAAACAGTGTCACGGGCTATTTCAAGACATGTATAAAAACCATTAATTGAAGTGTTTTTTTTTTTTTTTTGTATTTAAAAACCGCAGAAAATATACCATTTAAATTTCAAATACAGAAATATTTAAAAAATACAAAAAAAATGCCAGTGCTGTTTTATGGCCTACACGTCTAGACGTAGCGCGTGACGCCTTTCATCGCTGTGAATTATTTCATTTCTGTAAGTCAGTTTTTTTTTTTTTCGTTCATTTTATCAAACCGTTTTAAGAAGATTTTGGTTTTGACACGCCACTAAATAAAAACTAAGAAAGCTAGAAAATTTTCATTACAGTGAAAAATAGTCATAGTACATGTTCATAAAAAACACATCTCGTACAAATATAATAATAATTATTAAAACTATTAAAATTGTGCAGGGAGGCGCCCCCCCCCCTTGTTTATAAACCGTCTAACGTTATAAACACAACAATATATATACAGAACTGGCGTTGCTTAGGACGATCTGTCTTGTGTGGTTATGTGCTACGTGGTTGTACTGTGTGTGTTTCTAATGCCCAGTTCACTGGCAGTGTTTGTCATGTGCCCCTTACAATGAATGACGTGTACCCTGAGTCCCGGCCGAACATGTTTGTATCTGGAGAGATGAGGACGGCACACGTTGCTTTGGGTACACTACACTGAAGATCCCAGCACATCAGGTGAAGTCGACAGACACAAGAGGTGGTTTGTTAGCTGGCTGTAGCCTGGAAGGAGACATAGGGGGTACTTCGGCGCCTAAGTGCATTCATAAGGGTGGGTGGGGAGGGTGGGGAGGACGGCTGGAGGGGAAGGAAACGATGACTAATGACACAAGCCATGTATCACCGGGCGACGCCAAAAACAGTTCGCGTCCAGGAGCGGACTTCATTTGTCACGGTTTATGCGTTGCGTCACGAGCTGTGACGGGATAGGCTTCTGTCAGGTGCGCACCTGCCTGGTCGCAGGGGGAGAGGGGTGCGATGGGGGGAGGGTACTATTCTGAGTAGTGAAAGGGGAAGCATATATGTCGGTTATCACCTGCGGCTCGCAATGACATAATAATCACCACTCGCCACACGAAGCTTGCCATGCTCCCTAAACTAAAGCTTATTAGACGATCCTTGTTTTATTACAAATTGTCCGATTCCGAAAGCCCATACACTGCACAGTATTTAGATATTATGGTTAGAATTATAGTTTATCGCGGGAAAATTTGACTCAGCTTATCAAAAGATTACTGCGGCTTTTCCCTGCACGTGGAGCTGTTATCCTATTTGACTGAGCCAATAAGAATCCCGCTATTGCATTATTTGATGCCTGTTATAGGTCTGCAGATACATTCCAGGTCAGGTTGAACGCCGAAAATATATACTTCATAATCACGTGTGTGATTAGCTGGCGGCTGTCACGAAACGCATTTGACTTCTGCAAGCCAGTAGTAAATAAGGAAATGATTCATAGAGCTATCGCTTGTAATGTTGTAAGCCAATGAATAATCGACTGTATCCAGAGCGTGTACAGGACTGAGCAATCTAGGCTACTGCCAGATGAATCCGCGAAATTGACGTACCTCTATATATCACCCATTCCGACATATCACAAGAAACTACAGAGTTTCCAAGGTTATGTTGCCACAAAACATTTTTCGCGATGTACCATCATCTCTAATGACGGTATAGCGATAAAATGTTTTGTGCTGACATACCCTTGAAAAGTCTGTAGTTGTTAGCTACATATATGATTGAGCTATATACGTCTGACAATCCATAGCTGCCTGCAGACCTATAACAGGCATCACATATTACAATAGCGGGATTACTATTGGTTCAGTCAAATAGGGCAACAGCTCTACGTACAGGAAAAAGCCACTGAGCTTGCTATAAGCTGAACGTACGTTGAAACCCATCAAACAAACAGTAAAATTTTCCCGCGATAAACACAAAATCTGTAACAATATTATGTACGAGTTTATGTGCTAGTTTGTTAATTGAATAACTTTTTTTTTTTCAACTGAGTAGATTTCCAGCTGGTGGACTAGGTGCGCTACAAGTTTCCGCGCACATGATTTTGGTTGCTTTACCAAGTTATACAAAATCATTGTTTTCAAAATAATGATCATAAATATGCTATTACACATTTTACTTCTAAAAAAGAAATGCCTCTACAGGTATACATTAACACAATGGTTTAGTTTTTCGGCCTATTATTTCCGCCTGTTTCTCAAAATAAGTGCGCTTGCAAGTGTACACAATGTCTCGTGTTTTCTGATTGGCTGAAACATTGTAGTGGGATTCGTAACGAAAAGAGCACATCGTCGGTTAGACAAAGCCAGTAGCCGAACATGCACGGCTACTTGTAGCCAAAAGAAATTTGAATGAAGCCGCTTTTAAACAAGCACGCAAGCAAGACTCCTAGCATACAATATTTAAAGAAATATTTTTCCGTGTGCAGCAGCCCTAACACATATTTCATCATTTGAATACGATAAAGTATCGGTGGTTCACGATTAAGTGAGCACATTTTAAACCCTGATTACTATTTTCCTTTCACGTAGTTTGTATCTATTTTCCTACTACCATTTCATGTAAACAAGTCACCCTAACATTTATGTGAGAGATTTTGGTCAGCGCTTAATAACGTCGAGGTCTTTAGTGCTGGTGAAGAGTAGCATGATATGAGTATGGAGTGGCGTCGGAATGAAGGGGCGGGGGAAAAGGGAGACCCCCGAGAAACCCGCCGGCATAGTCCGGCAGGATTCCCACATCCGAAAATCCGGGGACCGGCCCTGCCGAGAAGCGAACCCGGATCGACTTGGTGGGAGGCGAATGGTCTGACCATTAGGCCATCGTGGTCCCTAAAGTAACCTTCTCAAAGTGTACATATTGCAGCGTACTTAATGGTTACTGTCGCAATATAAATATTTATCAGTTATTATTCTAAACAAAACGGTCTTAAAAAGTGCTTACATTATCGCGATACATCCTGTAGTATATTCAAAATGGTTTGGTTGATTTCCATTCAAGAGCTCCAACAATATCCTGTTAGCTCCATATTAACCTGTCTTTAGTACCATCACGTAAACTTTGTAAACAAATTCACCACGCTAGGACATTGCCGAGTATACTGGACAGCACTACCATAGTAGCGACTGGTAAATATATGCACGTGAAGGAAACAATTTTATAATATATTTGAAACATTCCTCTACGTTTCGTAGCGCCGACATAATTTTAACGCGTTTTTATTAACTCACTTTCTTGTCCGTTTGTTTGTTCGGCAACAATGAGATTTTCGATAATTCGCTTCTCATCTGTCTGTCTACTCGGTACAAATTTTGTAATCGGTTTTTAACTAACTTCCTGATGAGCTAGACTCCTGAAACTTTAAACACAGTTTAAAACTGGATTACAGTGCAGTATAAGAGAAAAAATTCAGAAAAATTAGCTATTTACATTTAAAAAAATATTTTATAGCTCGTTAAATTAACTTCCTGATAAGCTAGATAGACACTAGAAACTTTATAACATAGCTCAGGAAAAGATCACAAAGCAATATAATTAGAAACAAAGTGTGGAAAAATAATTATTTACAAAATAAAAAATAGTGTTTGATATACTACGCTTTCAAAACACGTGATTCTAATTTTCTCACAAACAATGTTAAAACCAGAAAATAATATTGAATAAAAAAAATAATTTTTAAAGTGGACTAAGAAGCACAAAATGATTTCACTTATAAAAATACGTGTTAGATAAAAACTAAAAAACGTGGGGAGCACGCAACAGAAAATAGTAAAAATTAAAATATTAGCTGTTGTTGAGAGAACTCACAACAGCTCATATCATGTGCAGTGCAATGCAATTGTTGCCGGTAATTACTTGAGTGAACTATTCATGCATCAATTACCACTTAGTGCATGCTTCCCGTGTTTCTCGTTTTAATCTTACAAGTATTTTCACAAGAGAAATTATTTTATACTCGTCAATCCGTTTTAAAAACGTGGTATATTAAATTAATTATCATTTAATATTCGTTTCACCGATCACGAGTCTGTCACGCAAACGTTCCTACATTCAATCCTTTATGGCAGCAGATAGATATTTATTGTTCAGTTGAGCATACAACAATGCTATTTGAACTCGTCAAAGTAGATACAAAAAAAAAAGACATACAAGACAAAAACAATAACACAAGTAGACATGATTATTTACAACTAACATGTACATATACTAAATTTACTATATATGTGTGCCTATTTTTCATTTTTGCTTAAAACTAGGATCAAAAATTTAATTGTCAGACAAATAATAACGCAGCCAGTTTCATTTCCCCCCAGCTATATATAAATCCCTACTAAATGCCAACAATTACGATTTGGCTAATATAAATTTGTATAAAACCGTGGTACGAAACTATTTATTGAGCATAAAATGTCGAGACGCTTTGTAGTTTGAAATGTAAAATTAATTAAAATAAAAATGGAAAGTGTGTAAATATTGCCGTTTTTTAATTACATAGGATACCATAGAAATAAACGAACATTACCGAACAAATGTTCACAAAAATAAAATGTATGTGGTAAAGTCGGACGTAGCAGGATTATTTATAGGCGACGAGCACTAATGAGAAAAAAAAAATAGTAGGGCCTATTTGAAGAAATATTTAAATTGTATTTAATTGTAGGAAATGACAAACGTATACGATTAAATAAAATGAGTAGAGAATTTAAATGTTTTAGGCTCCATATTGGCATTACCGAGAAATAAAACAAAGGATAGTGAGTAGCCACTTTTAGGGTCACTAACTGAATTTTTACCCTATTTCTCTTATATGACCATATCATTTTATTGGTGGAAAGTATGCAACTAAGTTCAAAGTAGGTCGTAATCTGAGCTTCACATACACCCGGTTAGTACATTTTGAAGTACGACAGTCTGAAAAGGCCGATTTTTGCCGTGTTGGATTTCTTAGAAACAGTGTTTTAATGAGCATAGTGTTTAAACAATGAGCTTCCGACCTTGTCTGGAGTTTGTTTTCTTTTCGCACGTTGGCACAATGGGCACGCGTGGAATATTTTCGTAAAAAAACATCTGTTTACGAACACACTGCAACGCATTTTTCAAGCGTGGGGTAGGCGGCACCCTTAAATAATTTTACGTGACAGTGTGTGAATACCTATTATCTGAGTTCATCAGTCGCTAGAAAAAGAGCAAGTTTGCTTGAATGATCGTTTTTGTCATTATAATGGAACTGACACGAATTCTTGTCCCACATATGAACCTGAATAGTTGGTATGTATCGTTATAATAAGTTATTTCCTTAGGAATAATTAACGCTTATTTATTTCACTAAAAGAAATTAACAGGCAGCATTTAACAGAATAGTTCTGTAATGACATTTTAGGATAGCGACAACCAAACCTTAGTACCCATAACAGAATGTTCAGTAATACTTTACAATCCAAATTTTTAGCAGAACTATATAAACACCATTAAAAGTTATTTTGTTGTAGTAACCATAATTTCTGTCGCGTGGAACAATGTGTTCTGCGATTTGGTAAACTCCATATGGCCGTTTTATTGGCGCTACCTTCTTTTCCTCAAGTTTACATCAAATGAATGGTACCTACAGCAGTATCGTGGACTGCTCCGATTCTCTTATAGTTACAGAGTTAACCTAGTAGAGATAAGAAACGAGTATGGTTGTTGCAACATAGCAGTTGATTGTAAGAGGAACCATCTGGTTCTGTTCATATTACAGAACTAGAAGTATATTGTAGAGTTAACAGACAAGTATGATAGGTATGACAGTCCGGTGGATTGTTGGAGGTACCAACGGCTGCGACGTTAGTTCTATCTGTTGTTAGCTCCAGGAATCTCTTGCTACTATGACTTGTACTATAAGCTTTGAAATACATTTTTATACTTGGATAATTTTGTTTAATACTATGGTTGACACTTGGTTATGATCTTCATAGTAGTAGGAGGGATTTTCGCTATGCGTAGTTCACGCAATGGACGACTTGAAGTACACACCCCCTGACGTCACACTGCAGGGGAAATACTGTGGGAAACAAAGATTGTTTACAAACATGCTGACCTGTTAGTTGGTAATTGCAGAAAGCAAAAATGTTGCGCATTCATAGATTTGAACGCAAGGGTAAAAAATATTAGTTTCAATTTCATGGTTAAGATACTCAAAAACATAAGATTAATGTTTACCTGAAAAAGCGGCAAATTCCAAACAAATAATCAATTTTCTTGACGTACATCTCATCCGGGACATGTGAAGCCAAACAGCTAAATGAAGGTTATGTTCGGCTGCGGTATCCATGGAGATAAGAATTGTATCCCACACCCACGGTCGTAGAAGAACAGGTCTGGACACTCGCCTGGAAACTTGACCCCCTTGTTGTTTGGCTGTAGTTCACCAAGTTACCGAGAATATTGTGTTTTATTGGCGCTGGTGTTACGGCGGTCGGACTAAACTCCGCCCACTTCCTTTCCGCTAAGATAAACAATTTATCAAAACGTATTTTTTATCAATTTATGAAATACTCTCTTCGCTCACAAATTTAAGAAAAGGCCCCAGCAATCTTTATTTCCTTTATAAATTTAACAATAGAAAAAAGTGGACGGAGTTTGAGTCCGACCGCCCGGAAAACAGCGCCAAAAAGTACGGCATTCTCGGTAACTTGACGAACTACAGCCAAACAACAAGGGGGTCAAGTAAAATTCATTGTTAGATAGGCGAGTGTCCAGACCTGTTCTTCTACGACCATGCCCACACCTGACTGAAGCTCCACCTCTTTTCAAGTCGTCCATTGACCTTCCTAACGGGAGAAAAAATAAATGTGACTGTCTTGAAGTTCTAGCGTCACAAGCTACTGAACTTTCTGTAAAGAAAAATTAACTAATTAAGTACGTGGAATTTATGGCATTTACTTTGTATTAACCGCTAAATATGGACGTTATTCAGCAAACGCGTTTAACAGCAATAGTAATGACATATTATCACATGCTGGTATGTACGATCCGAGTTGTCTTGTTGTGTTTGGTATCGTTAAGATTGTGGTATGTTTCTGCATTGTAGAGGGACGAGATAAGTGCAACTACTGTGAGATGTGTCTCAGTACGCTGATTTATTGTTTTACTGACTAATACGAAATCTGATACCTAAGTCACATTTGTGAACATAATTTCTTCGGAAAAGAATGTACAGGAAGAAATTAGGAAACTGAAAAAGGAAGGTGGTAAGTATAAATACAATGTGCTAGCTTACTTTTAAAAAAATGTTTATAACGATCACTATGAATATTATAAAAATTGTCAAAGAAAAAATAATAGGAGTGTTAAGGCATTTGCACTGAAATTAAAAAAAATCTTTAACCGGTATAACATTGCTAATATAAGATTAATACAGCTTATCGCATCACTGCATTATTGTCATTTTATGTTTAAACCTAATCGAAATGGTTAGTAGCCGATAATAGCATCGAACCAAAATTCCACCACTGCTCTAAACTAAAATATACTTCTAAATGTCAAACAAAACCTATTACTGGCTTGAGTACAATTTTAAAAGACAGAAAATTATTTGTATTTCTCAAGCACATTTTTCCACTGTAAATAAAAATACGAATAACTTAGAATGGAAGCAAGTAATGAGCAATTTCGGCTAAATGTTTTATATAGCATTTGTAGCCTCATATTCCAGAAATCCAGGAACATTGAAACAATAAAATAAAAAAATTAAAACTCTCAGCTTTCTCTTTGCGTCAGATATTACTCTTTAAACATATATTAAGCTAAAAATGCCGCAACTAAATAATATGTATTTATTGGAGAAACTCTTACATGTCTAGCGTTGAATAAGTTCAAATGTATTTTTAAAGTGAAACTTAGAAATAAGTGAGTTATTTTCTGCAACTACCAACAAAATAAATTATTTTAATTGAAATATGTATAGTATTAAACAAAGCGGCTTATTTCAAATTAATGCTGCAATGAAACCGTTCTACGCAGAAATTATAAAAACATGTGGAAGATGGTACTTTCGGTCCGAAGAATTCTGAAACTATGATGAGTTTTGAAGTGTTCGTAAATCTTAGTTTTTAAAAACGTCATAGCTTGTTTACAGACTATATCGTTTAAGTAGAAAGGTTTAGAAAAAATTTGCTATACATTTGTAAAACCATTGTGCAAGTTTGAAATGTCTCGTATGTATTAACGTAGTCGATGGCCACTTATTATCTTCTTTTCAGTAGCAAACCAAATGCCAAAATTTCCGTTTAAAATTTCATTTGTGCCCTTTTTGTAGGTTTCGTTTTTTCATGTTATTAACGAGATATATTGAATTTTGTAAACACTGGAAGGGAAAGGTTTCAATGATTATAATTAAAAATGAAGTAATTAAATTAGACGAGTTGGTTTACCAGGTATTCAAGCTCTGAAAAGTGAATGATAGGTTTTAATACATTTGATGTTAAAGTCAAGTTCATAGAATAATGCTCATATTAATTTGCTGCTGTACAACATGGTATTCTGTATTAATTAACTTTATTGCGATCTCATTATATTCTGTATCCTAACAGAGAGCAGGTCCGCGAAATTCAAATAATTTTCTTCAATAAAATACCAGCGAAAAATGAACATATATCCAATTCAAAACACTTTCATAACCAGCGCATAATATACACAGACATACAAATATATCTAATGAACTACAATACAACTGCATTAAGACGCAAACCATCTGTTTGTTAAAATAAACTTCTACGAAAGTACTGAACGAGAATAAAACAAAGTAAATTCTATTTTTTTTTTTTTAAATTGTATCGTTACCGTTTTCGACGCAAGAAAATATAGCTACAAATATTTTTGCAAAACTAATTAACTAATCAAGCTTTAATTCAGTCATATTTTAGTGGCTTAACTATTGTAACGTACGTACTAATCCATAATCCATTAACAATGACCAACATTATCAATTAAAATTACCTCTTTGGTTCAAGAATTAAAAACTGTTTGCTGATGTCGCGAAATTTTACTTCTCAAACTGACAATACAACATATCGTTGTCTGGTAAAACATATAACTTCAGTTTTCTTGCTACAGCTGTTAAAACGCATTGTGTTTACTATACTATGAATAATGGTGCTAAAATATGGAGTGGTGAAGGTGTAAGGGGTGGGGGTAAATATCGCGGATGTACTAGTTTCCTAAAAGGTTTTTACTGTATCTATAGACAGTGCTAGATCAATTCTCGTAGTCGTCTTTAAACTAACGTTGCGCTTTCTACATTTATTTTAAATAAATTCATCTGTAATTTTAATGTTTTAAATCTCTGTGGTTAGTATTTAGCTCAACCCACACTTCAATATGAGCGGAAAATTTCCAATGCGTGAATAAAAATTTACATTACAATAGTTAAAACCGCTCTTAAGTAACGTTCAATTTGAAATGAAGAAAGAGTGTGATTAATATTTGTAATATCACCCTCGGCTTACGTTTGCTGGCCAATTTCCAGTCCTTGGAGAACAGCTCTTTTCTCTAAACTCTGGTCGGTGATAAATAGACAACAGCAACCGCGCATTAGTCCGAAACTCTTAAGAAGACACCACAATCGATAGAAGATATTACCAATCTGTTAAGTCTTCGAGGAGAAGATAAGTTACATACGAGGTGAATAAAGTAGGAAGGTTTGTATGTGTAGGGAAAATTTGTGCACACTGGTTTGTTCTATCTGTATCAACTATTGTTGCTGTGACTAGAAATAATTTCACTGTTCAGCGGATAGTGAAGCTCCCATAGTCAGCAAACATACAGGAGAAATGTAAGCGCAGTCATGTATTTATCAAATGTGTGTGTGCTAATTAAACTTGTGTAGTGTCTACGTTAGTCCGTACGACCTTGAGAATCACTAACCTACGCCGATGCTAGTACAGATATGTCAATGACATATTCACTACCTGGAACTTGGAAGAGATAAACTACAAAGATTTCCTAAACCTTAAAAACATCCAAAGAAG
The DNA here is from genome assembly GCA_003012365.1 of Medauroidea extradentata. Taxonomy (NCBI): domain Eukaryota; kingdom Metazoa; phylum Arthropoda; class Insecta; order Phasmatodea; family Phasmatidae; genus Medauroidea; species Medauroidea extradentata. Next base: position 57,894 of record PNEQ01133354.1, on the reverse strand, counting down.
CAGAAAAAGCTGGGAAAGTAAAACTTATAAATGTTCTGGCTACAAGAAAAGATGATATACACAAGGTTTATCAGAAAATCAACAAACATACTGTTAAAAGCTAATTCACGTCCTCAGAAAGAATATTATTTTAACGTTAATAAACATAACAAAGGTATATCTGTGAGTATGACGCCACTGAGAAAGAGTAAACAAAATTTTTTCAAGCTAAAACTCTAAAAATAAGTAAACTAAGACATGAAACTATGTCAAATATGTAAGAGTATCGTAAAACTTCCCCAAAAGAGCTGTCATATTAGAGGATGTCCAGAAACAATTGTATATTGTAATAAGTACCCCACGCAAATCCTGGGATAAAGTTCAAAATGCGGTGCGATTACATTTTATTTGCACAATGTGGCAACACTGCACGGATAGTCCCCTCATTTCGCTCCACGTCCAGGTATTATATATGTTGCGTCCAGTAAACATAGAATCATGTATGGACCGTTCAGGATTTCAACCTGCACCCACTATATGATGGTCAGAACATTATAAGTACGATAAGTAAGATACCTGAGGAGCGCAAGAGGGGAGTATGTACAGTGGTATATTACCACATTGTTAGAGGTACGTCAATTTCGCAAATACATTTCAGGTCAGGTTGAACGCCATACATATATACTTCACAATTACGTGTGTGATTAGCTGGTGGCTGTCACGAAAAGCATATGACTACTGCAAGCCAGTAGTAAATAAGGAGCTATTCATAGAGCTATCGCTTGTAATGTTGTAAGCCAACGAATAATCGACTGTATCCAGAGCGTCTACAGGACTGAGCAATCTAGGCTACTGTCATATGAATCCGCGAAATTGACGTACCTCTACACATTGTGCAAGTAAAATGCCATCCATCGTACAACAGTTTGCCCCTGAAGGTATGCGCGCACTACGGCGTCACGGCAAGGACGGACAGACGGACGGTACGGACAGACGGACGGTACGGACAGACGGACGGTACGGACAGACGGACGGTACGGACAGACGGACGGTACGGACAGACGGACGGTACGGACAGACGGACGGTACGGACAGACGGACGGTACGGACAGACGGACGGGACGGACGGGAAGTCTGGAAATATTCCGATCCACCCGGCGGTACCTGCGGTTTCGGATGGCGCTAATTTTTAAATAAACGTGCCGAATTTTTAAAACTATAGCGACATAACTTGAAGTGGGTGTTCTTTTCATAGATATACAAATATAATGCGCGTTAAGTACTTTCGTAAAAAAAAATAATAGTCGCAACTCGCTCCATCATTTCTACTGTTTTTGCGATACTTATTTATTTAGTCCTGAACGAGAGCATATATTGAAAACCTGCTGTGCAATATTGTTAAAAACAGTGTAAACTATGTTAACTAATTTTTCAAAACTAAGTATTCGGAGGTTTCAGCAAATTATACAGCTAAGCAAATTCTCGTTAATGGACTTATTAGCCAAATATATACAACTTTCAGTTTAGAAAAAATATATACCACATAATAAACCATTTTCAGCAAAACTGCGCAACAGTTTTTCGGTATCCTGCTCTCGTTTAGGAATAAAAAATAATCATCGCGAACTCAGTAAAAATTATAGATTTAACGATTGTCTTATAATTGTTATGAGAAATATGGCGAAACGCAAACGAATGCTTCCTTGTTAATGCTTACAAAACAGGTTGGTACTTTCCGTTAATCAGTCAGTAAAATAAATTGTACTAAACATTTTTAGAACCTTTATTAACACGTTACTTTATTTATATAAAAGTCCACGTTGAAATGTGTTTGTTTTAATACATATATATATATATATATCGATAATAAGTTTATCAGTTTCGCACTAAACAGAATACACGTCGTGAGACACTACATCGCAGTTCATGCGCTAAACGATCATTGTCGTAAACGTCATATTCTGTGGGATAGTGTTTGTCTGGACAATCGGTGAACCTCGCTGATCTTGCACACGCAAACCAGGCGGCCTCAGATGAAGTATAGTCTATACAGTGTACGTTCGCCTGGTTTTGATATATGTGGAGCAAACTTCAAACCCAGGCTTGTCCACCTTATCCAATTTTACAGGGAAGTGAAAACAACCATTACGTTGGAAATTATATATGACAGGTTTATTACCGTGCGTAATTTTGACTATCAAATTACGGCTTTAAATATGGCATTTAAATATTACATTTTGTTCGTTAGCAAAGAAAACAATAGTTCTTAATTAATATCACGGGCATGTCTGGCTGAAAAGGTAGTAAACTTGTCAGAGGATCTAGGCATTTTGTAACACTACACCTTCCAATATAGCAACTTCTTTGTCCTTGTTATGAATACAGTATTACAGTGAGTTTTTTTTAATGAAATACAAATTTATGTGGAAAATATTTAAAACTCATATTGGGGATTGTATTTGGTTTTGAATGTTTGCTCTATGTTTATCAAAGTCTACTTGCAAAATAAAAAAGAAAGAAAGAACATAAAAGCAACTCTAGACAATAGTTTGCAAACTTTCTGAGCAAAAATTTTTCTCGAGTAACGTATTTCAGAATACTCTCTGACGCTGAAGATCTGTACATTTGATTGCGGCGTAAATGTATGACCGTAAAGTTGGTAATAGTGTCTAGGATTGTTGTTCTGTAGTTTTTCCATATTGATTTTAAATGGAGTTTTCAGTGTTTGTTTATCTACCACACATGCTCAATTTTTCTTCTGAGAAAGGTGCCTGGCAGCTTCATTCTGCTGACATTTAAACCATCCCTACTTCCTGGGGAAGAAAGGGTCAGTGCAATGCTATTCACAAGCAATCTTCTCGGAAGATTAATGTCAAACCCAGGCAAATATCTTACAGTGTAAAGACTACTATGGTTAGAGGTATGTGACTGGTGGGAGCCCGGCATCTCGAAGACGTCTCGAAGCAGGCCACGACGCAGGTCCTTCCAGAGCGAGGTATCGCATGGACGCCGGCACCTCGTCTCCTCCGCCGCGGAGTCCGTTATTTTCCCCCCTCCCTCCCCAAGAGTAGAGCGTGTGGCCGCTGGTATCGTGGCTAGAGGATCTAAATCGTGGTTTCGCGTGCGCCATATCGGCAGCACTCCACACACGTATACAAGGCCCTGAACGCCAGGTTGTTCGACGAGGAGGAGGGGGGAGGGTACAGAGGTGACGATAAAATTATATCTGCCGAGTGGCACAAAGAAAATGACCGCCTGTTGTCAGTACAATGAGGGCCTGGGCGATCGTAGATAGCCGGCCTCTCCTCCTCTTTTTTCCATCGTGCTCGCCTTCCACGCAGCCAATTAAACGTGCTCCCGTTATCGCGGGCCTGAATTTAAACAGTTCGAAATTATATCGGCGGAGTTTCTAGCCGTTCGTGAAGAGTGCCTGCACATCTATCAACTCTGTCGAGGACGCTAATAGTCATTTCTTTCATGTTTTGTTTTAAGTGTCAGTATTATACTTTTATTTTTTATTAATATTTTTTTTTGTTTAAGTTCTCGACGAAATTATTCATTACAGTTGATTTTAGATTGTTAATATTAAATTATTAAAAATGTTTACTTTCCTGGTCCACAAAATGCATATTTTGTTGTTAAAATTAATATTAAGCTAGGAAATTAATAAGCAAACATAGTATTTATTATTTGAGAACCCAAGGGCTGAACATCACGACCCGAGAACAAACTACTGACTGAGCGTCTGTACACTGAAAGAAAAATTTTGTAGGAAGTCTTCCCTGCAAAATTATTTCGTAGTAACCACAAAATAATTTTGTGGTGGTCGCAATGTTTTAGATCTGTCAAAATAAATGTTTTTGTGGTGACCACAATATAAATTTTGCAGGGTAAACATCCACAAAATGTAGCTACCACAAAAAAAAAAAATTTCGTGTAGGAGTCTTCCGAACTCTCTAAGATGCATTTACAAAAACCTACGAGCTGGAGTAGGATAGGTTTCATCAGTCACGTGACTAGGTTTTGTCTATCACCAGGATTTGAGTGAACGCTTGTATCATATTCAAGGTTTTGAGTTGGCCGTGAATCCAGGGGGGGAGGGCAACTTAAATACTTTATACGTGTTCAATATTGTACAAAATTCGACGTCCGCAGCTCATTTTTCTCACGTTATTTTATTTATATCGCTTATAATAATAGTTTCACGCTTGTTTCTTCGATATTTTTGTAACGGTGTATTCAGGTTCCTCACATTGTGGTTTTAACTATGGGTACTGTTAATTTTTTTCCGCGCTGTACGGCGACTTTTTGTCTGCTAACATCCGCCTACCCTGCTCGAATGCAGGGCAAGTAAGGAGTTGATCGAGAAGCTTCTCTTGTGAGTACTAGCACGCGTGTAAACTTTACTCTAGTTACCTATTGGACACTTTAAGCTGAAATTTTCTTGCCCACCCTACCCTAGTGGGCTTTTGCATGCGCCTTAGAACGACACAAAACTAACATGCGAAGTAACGTTTAATATTGGGGTTAGAACATAGCTAGGCTATTTTTCTATCGAATTTTCCAGCATTCAGCGAATACTTCAGTTTTATGGAGGACCATAAAATCTGTCTTCCACCCCTTCCCCTTCCCAAATCCCGCCCGCAGTCCTCTTACGATCCGAGCATTTGATTTCGATTTACTATCGTCCTCGAAGTAATTTTGTTCTGGGACATTTTTCTCTTTTCGGCAGTTTCAGCGTGGTATGACGGCCCTGACTTGATCGCAGTTTACAATGTATAAAAACCATGCAATTCAGCAACTGAATAACTAAACATATGAATAAGTGTACAGTTTATGACTAGTCCGACTTTTTCGTAATGCGGGATTTTAACGTTTTCATGCAATTCATCAAAGGCGTTTTGAGCAGCATTTGCACGACGCAAGTTTCCTAACAAAATATCAAAACTTCGCAGCAAAGTTCTCTTCTTGCCGAAGCTGGTTGATGGCCTCTATCGACGTTTTACAGCCATTTCTTTGGCAAATGTTCTCATTTTTATTTTTGAATCAATTACACGATAAAAATAGTCGCTTGTTACAATTATTTAAAAAAAGGGTTAACGACTTCAAAATTTTTCGCCAAATTTATCTTCGCATACCTCAATTATGGTATCATTTACTGCCATATCTTTGACCATTTTACAGTTGCTTACATTATCAACGCAGAACGACCAATATAATACTCCCTTCCGTACGAGTTGCAGGCTCCAGGTCTTCCTGGCTCGACTAGGGAAAGCAAATCCTTAATCGAAGATTAAGTCCTGCTGAAGTTTCCCTCCTCAAACGAGGCTTACGTAACGAAGTGAAGTGTAGAGATTTTGACCAGCACTTAGCATCGAAGTCTTTAGCGCTGGTGAGGGGTGATATAATGTGAGGGCGGAGCAGTGCCGGAACGAAGAGGCGGGGGAAACCGGAGATCCCCGAGCTGACCAGCGGCATCGTCCAGCACGATCCCCACACGCGACAATCCGGGAACCGACCCCGCCGGGAATCGAACCCAGGTTTTTGAAGAGCTAGTAACCTCCGACCAAATAGGAGACGTGTTATAAAGTAGACGGCTATGTCTGTCTGCCTTGTGGCATCTTAGATCCAAACCACGGCCGTAGAAGAACAGGTCTGGACACTCGCCTTGATATTTGACCCCCTTGTTGTTTGGCTGCAGTTCGCCAAATTACCGAGAATATTGTGTTTTATTGGCGCTGATGTTACGGCGGTCAGACTAAACTCCGCCCACTTCCTTTCCGCTAAGATAAACAATTTATCAAAACGTACTTTTTATCCATTTATGAAATACTTTCTTCGCTCACAAATTTAAGAAAAGGCTCCAGCAACCTTTATTTACTTTATAAATTTAACAATGGAAAAAGTGGACGGAGTGTGAGTCCGACCGCCCGGAAAACAGCGCCAAAAAGTACGGCATTCTCGGTAACTTGACGAACTACAGCCAAACAACAAGGGGGTCAAGCAAAATACATTGTTAGATAGGCGAGTGTCCAGACCTGTTCTTCTACGACCGTGCTCCAAACGAATGGCCCAATATCAATACTTTTATGTGGCAGCAAATACTTAAATTACTTTTTAAACTACACAAAATAAACGTTATTTTATATGATATTACAATAATAGAAGTTGGCATACTAAGTTTGAAAAGCTACAAAAACTGAATTTAAAAATTCAAAAAGACAAAAACGATTAATTAAATTGTAAAAATAATAATTTCACACTACTTTTTATACTTAAATACGTTGGGGGACCGCTAAACAAACAAAATATGTAGTTAAATACTAGCGTATTTGAAATAAAATAGAACAAAACAACAAGACCAAATCCGCAAAATGACCTGTTAATACAAATATTGAATTAAAACGTAGCCTAGTCTGAGATTTACGCTTTTCATTGTAATTATCATATATGTATAAACAAACATCAAATGAATTTAATTATTTTTATTTACAAAGCAACCCATTAAATTTATTAAATTACACAAACCCTTTCAAACTCCTTGAACAGAACAGCAGATACATCGTTGTAAACCATTACTAGTAAAGAAGTACTATACATACAGAAACAAATACAAACTATTTTTTTACTCCATGCACGAAAAAATATACATTTATTCAAATAGTAAAGAAACTAAAGAAAAAAACATTCTGGAATAGACGAGATTACAGTTTTTTATAATATAATTTTGCTACCAAATAAAAACTCCACTCGCACATAAATTTAATGAATGGCTGTCAAAAGGTATATTGAGTAAAAATCACACCCATATTTAAAAAGAAGGACGAAACTAATATGGACAACTATAGACCAGAAGCTATTTTATCATCTTTATCGAAAATCCTAGAAGAAAATTTTCAAAAACTAACACTATTATTATAGAAAACTAACATACTAATACAAAACCAATTAGGCTTTGTTAAAGGTAAGTCAAAATAACAAGCAACTTAGAGCTTTATTGATGAAGTACCTATGTGCTATCGACAATAAGAATCAAACTCTAGCAATATTTACATAACTATCTAAGGCATTTGATTGCGTAGACCGTAACATACTTATTATTAAACTAAAAAATTATGGAAGAAGGAGCATACCACTACAAATGCTGATGAAATCCAACTACAGTATAAATCTCTCAAGGCTCAATATTGGGTCACTTATAATACAGTAAAACTCTGTTAAAATATTTATGATGGGCCAGGAAGAAATAATGCCTGTTAAGCTGAAAATCATCTTGAAGGGTAAATAATACAGTTCCATACAGGCAAGGGGCACAATTATTTAACATATTAATCAGGGAACATCTTGAGAATGTTTTACTATATTTATAAATGATTTTCCAAAGTCAGTAAGAAAGGGCGAAGTGTTAATGTTTGTTTCTGACAGCAAATACAAATAAACTAAACCTAGTAAATAACATTAATGAAATGCTTTGTGAAATATACTATTGGTTCAATAAAAATGTATTAATTTTAAAGTTATAAGGGTCTTATTATAATTAAATTTATTTTATCAGAAGCAATATGTAAAGCAAATTAAAAAATACACATATATAGGGGGAAAATAGGAAAAGCAGTAAAGATAAAATTTCTAGGCTTTCAGATGGATCAAAATTTATCCTGGCAAAATCATATAAAAGAAGCGAAGTTCCATATGTTTTTCCATTCATGGATAAAAAATATTTTCTCCCTAGACGTAGTGAATAGTCTATACTTCTCAAATGTAATTCAGTACGTAAATTATGTCTTTTTTTTAGAATTCAGAAAAAAAATTGAGAGTAATAAAATCTATGTCACTACAGGCCCCTGTTTAAAGAACCGAATATTTAAACTTTCCTGCGTTTACATATATTACACAGTGATGTTTGTAACTCAAAATACCAAATTTAAATTAATCCGTAACATCCACAACTACAAAATTATAGGCCAGAATAATTTACATATTATATCACACAGAATAACTATATTTGCAGAAAGCCCCTCTGTAATGGTATCCAGTTTATAAATAAGATACCTAGTAACATTCAGCTATAGAAAACATAGAGAATTTCAAAATATAATTCAAGTACTACCCATTAAAAAATGACCTTTATACTGTGAATGTATATCTCAATAGCCGTTCCAGTGTTTCAGGCGCATGTATGCAACCCGCACTAACTCCATATAAATCAAGGTTAATATTACCTTCGCTATAGCAATATAAGTATTACACATATCAACATTATCTTTGCATTTTATGAAAGAGACAGTCGTGCTTATTTTCGCTGCGTTCGTCGAAATGAAGCATAAAGAATGGTAGACTATAAACTTTTCAAAACTTTTTTTTGTATTAGGTTTTTAATGTGACCGTCTGTTGTGCTAAATTTTGCAGAACTTAGCGAAAATTAGAACGACTGTGTCTTTGATAAAGCGAGAAGAAAATGTTTATATTAGTAATACTCTTAATGCTATAGCGAAGGTAAAATTATCCATTATTATTATTATTATTATTATTATTATTATTATGGAGTTACTGCGGGTCGCATACATGCGCCTGAAACACTGTAACGGCCTCTTAACCTGAAAAAACAACTTCCAAGCTAACCACTGTGTACACAATTTCATAGGCTATAACTTACGTCCCAGATAGCATGTAAGCTTGCAGAAAGCCTGCAATTGACTTCATTTAGGTTTGCCATTACAAGCCCTATTTGGTAAGTTTGATTCGAGCTTGAGTCAAGCCAATTTTTACAGTGGTCGCGTGAAGACTAGTTAGCTTGATTCAAGCTAGAATCAAGCTTATTTTGCTATCAGGGGTGTGGGTATTTGTAATTATATGTAGAGTGTGTTAGTGTTCATGTGTACATATGTGTATGTGTACGCTATGTTTATTATATGTTTTTGCTTTGCATTTGCATTTTTATGCATGCATATGTGTATTGTAAATGTATGACAACTCATATTCTGGTGTGCACCGGAAATGTGAGGAGGCTAAGATATATTTTTTTTATTTATTTATTTACTATAAATTTAGAATTAATAAAACACAACATAACTTTATTTGGCGCTTCCCCAACACATTTAAGGATCAATAATATTTGGAGGTTATTATTTTTCACTTTTTAACTAATCGTTTAATGTGTCGGTTGTATAAAAACATTATTGTATTAGAATTATCTATTATCTAATAATTTTACTGGTTTACTATTTTCTTTGGTTTTGTGTTAAAACGTATACAAACTTTGGAAGCCCTGTACCTATGAATTTAAAGTGTTTTTCTTTTACATTACCACGTTGCCACATTTATTTGTTTTTAGGTTGCGGTCTCGAAATTCTGACGGCGCGAACAGATAACGAATTGCGAAGTGTCTGTCTGCAGAACAACGACTTGCACAATCTAGCCAGCGTGTTAGGAACTGTCAAGCAACTACGCCATCTTCTTGCTCTCTGCCTCCATGGAAACCCCTGCGCGGTACGTCAACGCCATCTGTACAGGAAAACCGAACACTATCTGGTGTACGTGCTTTAGAAGCTGGGTTACGTAATAACACTGGCGCAGTGGGCGGGGTTATTTCTAAGCGATTACCGTATTTATTTAATCATTTATTTATTTGCTTATTAATTTTTTCGTTCCAACGACCGTAAGGATATTATGAAATTTCAAAAAAGTTACATAGTCTACATTCGTACATGCATACAGACATGTATGCATGCATGCATACATACACATACATACATGCATACATACATGCATGCATACACATACATAGACATGCATACAGACATGCATGCATACATGCATACACATAAATACAGACATGCATGCATGCATACATATACATACATACACATACAAGTAAAATTATTACGCACAGAAAACTTAAATTATAAAGCCTGTAAACATTAACTTTAGAGTGTAAATTCTAAATGTTCGAAGTGCCAAAAGACACTGAAATTAGTTAGTTACATCAAAATGAACTATGTGCCGGTGTCTATGTTTTGTTGAAGGATCTAAGTCACAATAACAGTTTTAATAGTTTTTATGATTGTGAAAGATTGCATGTCTCATATGTATACATTCTCTTGCATCACTGTCTTTCCCTTTCACTCGAAAATTATTTCTTGCACTTAGATCAACTAGAATTTCCACTCCACAAAACAAAATTTACACATAGGTCTATGTGAGTATAAGTAGGTCTAAGAAGCACAATAAATTAAAGGGCTACACATTTTTCTACATGTTAAATATTTTGCTAAATTTTAGGTCTGCAGCTCATATTTCATGCGTTATTTTATTTATATGACGTATAATTTTCGTTACGGCTTGATCTTTGATATTTTGAACACAAAGCATTCAGTTTCACTTCATTGAGGTTTGGGTTATGTTTACTTATTACATTTTTCCTTTCGCGCCAAACAGCGACTTTCGCCTCATGATGGTCATTTGCCCTGCTCGAGAGCAGGGTAAGGAGGCGTTGACGGGAAGCTACTTTCGTGAATACTTGGACGCGTGTAAACTTTACTCAGGTTAAAGCTAAAGCTGAAGTTTTGTTCCTTCCCACCCTACCGTTGTTGAGCTTCAGTAAACGCCTATGGAGTTGTATATGTTGGGGTGGTTGTAGACGTGCTGCAGCTACAAGGAGACGACGGCGAGGCTGCTACCGCGGCTGCAGTACCTGGACGACGTGCGCCTCTCGAGTGCAGACAGGCAGCTACCTGAGGACTGTAAACCTGAGGAGCTCGTCCACGAGGGAGCCCTGCAGGTCCGTGTCTTCCGTCTCATGGGGGTGCCTCAACCCGCCTCTAAGAAGGTCCGTGTGCCCTACATAGACGGCTGTAGTAAAAGTCGAACTGAAAATGAAAACCACATGTGTTTCTGGCCTTCTGACAGGATCACAATATGGGTCGGCTGCTCGACTAGCGAGACATGCCTGTCGCCCTCCGGCCCGAGGAATGGATGAAGTGTGATGAAATGGAAAGGGAATTGTGGGGGGGGGGGAGAGAGTTACCGAGAAAACCCGCCGGCCAACGGCAATGTCCACCACGTCGCCCACATGCGAAAAATCTGGGCCCGGATCTACCGGGGATCGACTCCGGATCACCTAGGTGGGGTTGGTAGGTCTAACCCCTCGACTACCGCAATCTTCTCTAAAGTTAAACTAAACTAATTTATTATTATTTTCTTTTTTTAATCCTTCGAATCTATAGTAGTTACGTTTGATACGTAGAGGCTTCGTATTACAGTCCAACCGTAATAATATTTTATACCAATCAGTTAAGTTTTTATGACATGTGGACATAACTAGGACACTATGAGCTGTACACATTTTTTATGCGTATAACACTTAAAGTAACAAAAATTTCTGAAAATTCTACAATTTGTTTTAGCGAGTTAGTTGTAAAATGAACAAAATTTCGTGACTGCGGTTTGCTATCGTGTGCAATATTTGCAACAACGGCGAATACTGAACTCTTTTAAAACAAAATATATTTGTGTTATCTAAACTTACGTCACCTCCCCGCACTTTCCGCACAGTATAATTAGGTCTAGTGACAAAGACCAGGTAATGATTTATCTTCCAAATACCCTGACGCGCACCGAACAAACAAAAGACAAAAGAAAAACACCGAAAATAAAGCGTTGCGGCCACAACATATTTTTAATTTAACTATGAAACTCATCAATTTACTTTTGCTGAGACTACAAACATTTTTTGCTGACTCTCCCCGCACCTCCACCCCTCCACAACCGAAGTTTTGCAGTGACTAAAAAAACGTTGTAAGCACTAAAGAACAGCTTTTCTTCTTGTTTATATTAACAAACAATTTTATGGTCGCGATAAAACCGTTTTTTTCTGTGAAGAGAGATAGAGAGAAGTTAGTTAACGGGTATACACAATGGTACTAATTCTACATTAGACTGTCGTATCGTTCAGACACACAGCTGATTTACTTTCTAATCGTTGAGAGCCGTCGCGTTTCCACAGACGACCAGACAGACGTACCACCTGGAGTTCGAGCTGCCGCTACTGGAGACGGGGTCGTCGTCGAAAGAAGACGTCCCAGAGGCTGCACAATGTGCCGACCACGTAGACGAGGCAGTCTCTCGCGAGAACAGTGAGGCTGCAAGTGTGGGCAAAGTCTTGAGGAGGACCCAGGACAACCTGCGGCCTAGCCAAGCTGCACGCGAGCCTAGTGACGCTGAAATGTCCCAAGTATCTCCAGCTCGTGAGGGCGTCGCACACAGCTTCTGCACGGCGAAGGTGCCTTGGTCAGCGGTCATCCAGTTCCCCGATCCCGCACTGGAAGTGCCGGCCCCTGACCACGACCTGGTGGCTCTCAGAGACACCTTCAGGTCCCTTCTAAGGGTCAGGGTTGTTTACACCGAGGTAAGTGGAAGAAACTACTTATATGGATGTAAACCTTCTTCAATCACTCATATCTTCTCTCACCCTCACCCTTAAACAGTGGGATATATGAGGTGACTTTGGACATCTCAAAACTATATTTTTCCCTCGTGTGGCAGCCCTGAATAACGAAATTTACTTGTAATAAACTCCAAATAATTAACGTACTTTATAATACTATGGACAGCGTCAGCTTCGAGCAATTTTAGTACAAATGCAATTAGTCTACACCTCCAAACAGTGCAATTGTATGGGCCTTTGCGATATAGGTTCAATTTTTTTTTAATTGTGATTTTTTTTTCGATATCTATGGTACGTCTCAGTATTAATGATACATAGAGGTACGTAAATTTCGCAGATACATTCCAGATCATGTTGAACGCAAAATATATACTTCATAATCACGTGTGTGATTAGCTGGCGGCTGTCACGAAACGCATTTGACTATCGCAAGCCAGTAGTAAATAAGGAAATGATTAATAGAGCTATCGCTTGTAACGTTGTAAGCCAATGAATAGTCGACTGTATCTAGAGCGTGTACAGGACTGAGCAATCTACGCTACTGCCAGATGAATCCACTAAATTAACGTACCTCTAATGATACACTTAAACTTTAATTAAAAACTGTTATAATCTGAAAACAAACATAAAAAAATAACAAATGTAACCCTAGAAAATATTTTCTGCCGTCTTTGTGGGCAAACGTTCGATTTATTTCCGGTGAACTATTTATGTCACCGTAACTGATTACAGCTGAGAAGATAACACTTTACACGTGGAAAATCGCGACAATCTTTTCTGCTAGTGTAGTCTCCGAACTAACGTAGCCTCCTGCGTCTTGTATTGGTTGAACGACACGGTTATGTGGCACGGTCAAGCTGTTTGCAGTCAAATCACAGACGTTCAGTCGTAGCGCACCAGAGATAGCATAAGTAGAGATGTTGATATTTCTCGAATCCAATGACCTGCATGTTAGAATCAAATATCCTCTGCATACTCAAGTCCCGACCATTTGTCAGCTAGCTGCTACTCAGTGGAACAACAGACAATGAAGGAATTGACAGGACTTGAGTATGCATAGGATATTTGATTCTAACACGCAAGTCATTGAATTCGCGAAATTTCACCATATCTAAGCATAAGTCAATTCAGTTAGGGATCCATCAGCAATGAAAGAAAAGAGTCGGAAATTAATACACGACACTGAAGCCTAGCAAACAATCAACTATTCCCGCGATAAATCACCTTCCCTAGGAATGTATTACTCTGGCGAAATACTTGCTTACGATGATCGCAAAATTTTCCCTTTAGAATTGTCTTTTTTATGTATTGACATATGAATAACTGCACATTTATTTGTGTATTGTTACTATGTTGTCTTAAGCGTGACTCTGCTCACAAATGCGTGCAACGTTAACAGTCGCCTTTAAAGTTGTCTTGAAACATAATCCGTGATTTTTTTTTTCTGTATTTGTCACAGTGGTTGATCCCGAAGAAAGGTAAAGGACGGCCGAAGAAGGATACAGGACGGAAGGCTAAGATTGATCCGAAAATTCAGGTGAGATATAAACTGACAATCTGTCAAACAATTGTAGTATTTATTGATAAATAATTGAATCCTTATCCGTAACAACTCTATTACATTGTACATATTTTAATTCTACCGTTAAGGGTGTGCCGAGTTTTACCTAACAAAAATGAACAATAGGCAAACACAAGAGAATTTCCACAATATGAATTGCAGTAATGAGAGTTATAATGCAAATTTAGAATTTAAAAAATGGCTCATTTCACAAATCCTAATAACAGCGCAAGGCGACGTGGAGCCCCAACAAAATAAACACCAAGCAACATAACTAAAGTTAAAGCGGGTCATCAAAGCTCATGCCGCCTGCCTTCAACGTTAGCTGCTGGACGATGCGAGCCCACATAAAGATCAACATATTTTTTGCTACAACCCACAAATTTAGAATTTAATTACACGCAACGAATTTACATACATTAAAGTCATTGCGGGAAAAACGCGAGCAGTGAGTATCGTACGAAACGTTAAACGACTAATATGTTCAGATCACTCTTTGAAATTTTAGAAAATATTGCAGTTCTTAAACAAAACAATCCGCAAATAAAAATACAGCTGAGTAATTGAACAACCATTAATATCTCTTAAGACAGTCACAAATAGTAGCCATGAATGCGGTATAATACTTAAGACAGTTTTGAAAGACGAATAAAAATGCAATAACCCAGCGGATATACAAAACTTACTCAAATATTTAAAAATAATTGTCAAAATTCGAGACATAGTCAACTTCAACATCTGGATTCACAACAAAATGCCTTACTGAATACGTGATAAACCAATCAAAACTCATGTTGCGCACGCAAGTGTACCACCATCCTAGCACTAAATTCAATAAAAAGGGAAACAAATTACACGATAAACATTACAAAATAACTAGCAAGTATATGAAGCCTAAACCATTTTCTAAGGTGGACCAAACCAGAATTTATTAAGGACACAACCTCGAAAGATATATGATACTTCAAATAGGCTCCAAGTTTTTATTACAATTATTATAATAATAATTATTATTATCATCATCATCTTGTTTCGATTTGTGGTTTTTTTGTGTAATTATTTCCTCTTTGTGGCAATAGTTTTTTTTTGTTCAACTTAGAAGCTCAATTTTATTTGTTTGTATTCAATACCAAAAACAAACGCAACATGTAAATGAAAAACAGTTTTCATTGCTTTTAGGTTCTCAGTTATTTAGTTGAAATTATATTTGTGACGATTTTGTTCAGTTCATTCTTTATATTAAGGGTGTTAAAGTGAGGAAAAGGCATACTTTTGTATTAGCTTGGCATAGTGTTAGTTTTATAGACATTACTTGGGAGTACATTTTCCTCAATAAAAAAAATTACCTCAGCCAGATTTTCCTAAATGGCATTTAAAAGTCAACCTTTGTATGTTTTTATTTCATACACGCCCTGAAAACCAATGTACCTGAACGGAACTAAATTATTCACAGCGAAACTACATGACAGTCTTTTTTTTTATGTAACTTATACTGTATAAGAACTGAGTACAAACGTGTTTTGTAATTTAAAATAATTTCTGTAATTTGGAATTTTTTGTTACTTTTAACCAATTTTTAATACAAAACTATTTTTTAGTTTATTTTTATATGCTTAGTCCGTGACACATAGTTTCACTGTGAATTATATCGTTTCATTGTTCGTTGGCTTTCGGGGATGTATAATGTAAAAACATGCTAATTTTGACTTTTAAATGCAAATATGAGAAAACTGAGAGTTTAAAAAAGTTTTAAAGTGTAATCGTAAGTAACGTGTGCAAAACTAACACTATATCATACAAGCATAACATTGTGATTTTTCTCCACTGGACAATGGAAGAACGCAATTTTTTTAAATTCAACAATACCCGTCTTCCAAATGCTGAAACATGCGGAGATTACAATTCATTCCGCAACGTTCGTGCCATGGTATGGCTGACCACATTCTACAATCTTATACTACCGTTGCAGATGAAAAGTATACGAAATCGTCTGATGAATGAGCCGGACTCCTAAAATTCTCAAGTTCTGTTGCTGTTTGTCGTTGAGTTAACTTTGGTCTTCGTACGAGAAATAATCTGTGCCAGTAATAAATTGTGAAACGCCGCTGATACGGAGGATTTACTGCGTCTTGTTACCAAGCTAGGTGGCGCAACGGTAACACATTGGGCAAGCATTCGGAAGGACTCGGGTTAGATTCCCAGCTTCTGCCATCTTGACTTCGGTTTTCCATAGTTTTCCTAAATCACTCCAGGCTAATGTTAGGATAGAACCTTAGCGTGCGCTATGACCGATTCCGTTCTCAGTTCCTGTCTTAGTGTGTGTTGCTGTCTCTAATAACCTCGCTGTCGACGAGAAGTTAAGCCCAGTAAAAATTGGACGACGTTATGCATAAACCAGCTATGCGCCAATCGATTGTGTTGCGAAATACAGATAAAAGTGTTTTCAGTTTTAAAACTGTCTTAATGTATTCTGGTCCTGTAGCGTGATCAAAATATTTCCTTTATAAGACTAAAATAGGGCTACTTCTCGTAAGAACTGCTCAAAGCTACGAATTTTTAACACAATGTTATTTACAACAATTATTTGGCTCATAGCTGGTTGATGCATAACACCATCCAATTATTATTTTAATGAAAATAATTATTAAACCACGTTTTTAAAACTGACTAAAAATTATAAATTATTTGCGCCTATGCAAATTATATTTGTAAGATTTGAAACAAGAAACGTGAGGTGCATGAATTAGATAATAGTAAAAAGTGTATAGAGTAACTGACGTTGAGAAAACTTATTCCATATCATTTTCAGTGCAATAAATTTGTTAAGTGACTTTTTGATGAAGTATTCATGCATTAATTATATATTCCAAGCACCCCACGTTTTTCGTTTGAAATTTTTACAAGAATTTTAATAGGAGAAATTGGTTTATACATTATAATTTTGTTTTAAAAGAGGGGCATGTTAAATTACTTCATTTACATAGTTATTTTATGCTTTTTAGTCTTGTGCGTGTAAAATTTCACAGTCGATTTTAAACAAGCAAAATTTCTACCGAACAAAAAAAAAACACAGACATGTAGGAAGCTAGTTAAAATGCATGTGTACTGCTACGTCTAGTTTACTGACTGGTACATTTCACACGGGATGGCATGAACAATATGCAGCATTCCCGAGACGCTTCACTCCTGTGGTTTATCTGCAACTGTTGACACTTGAATATAAACATCTCTGATTTACTCCTGCGTGTTATTCGTCGTGTTTCAAATGTTTCGAATTACTCTGAAAATACTGGGAAAGGTAGAAACCCTCATTTTTTACTCCAAATGATGCCAGAAATAAGACAAACCGTTATAAACATTCTTGTAACAAGCCCGCAAACTATTCGCGGCCTCTTAAACAACTCTCGGGACATTTTACGCATTAATGGACGAATTGTGCTTGTGTCACTGATACCGACAATGCCGATAAAATGGCGGATATTCATGCAAATAATTCACCAGAAGTGCTTAATCAATGTTAAAACTTAAACATAATCTTTGTACGAAACATCGGAAAGTAATAGTATTGCGATGTAATTGAAAAAAGTTTAAAGAAACTATAAATTATGGAAATACATTTTAAAGCAATGTATTTTCAAGTCAAAGGGCAAGGTTTGTCGACCATCTTGTTTGCCTTTGAGAGCAGTTTACGATTGCGAGTCTGATGGTATAGGTCCGAACATCTTACAACTTTGAGAGAGCTTGCGACGCGCAAACAACACGCGGATTGTTTTAAGAACATAGTTTCCTGCCAACGTGTAGAATATGGCGCGCATCTTGCTCGCAAATATGTATATGAATGCCAGCCTAAGTAGTCCTGTATGTGGCGGTAATTCCCCGTGAACCATCCAAATAAAGCAGATTGTTGCAAGATTTAAGACCATGGTCCATCGTTACTAATGTTTTTTAAGTTTGTTATTTTTAAAATCCTAAACGAGAGCAGATATCGAAAAACTGCTGCACAATTTTGTTACAAACCGTGTGTACTATGATAGCTAATTTTTTTTTTTTTTAGAGAAATTACACAATTGTTTCAGCTAATTATGCAGTTATGTAAATTCTCATTAATTAAATAACTAACAAAATCTATATAATTTTCATTTAGAAATATTAGACTACACAGTGAAAACAATTTTTAACAGAACTATGCAACGGTTTTTCGATATCTGCTCTCGCTTAGGAATAAAAAAGTAATTATCGCGTAATAAGCGACTGGTAAGAATTACCTCTGGTAAGGATTGCCTTGTGCGACAGTTGGAGGAAGCTCCGCCGGAGACTATGCTAGAGCGGTCGGTGCTGGCAGAGTTCGACGCACCGCTGGAGTTGATCCACTGGAGCAGGCGGACTATAGATTTCTCCTGGAGCGCTGAAGAGGGAAAGACGCCCCTTCAGGCTGCCAGGGCAGATACGAGCCTCGCCGTGAGTTACCTGTCAACAATTTTACACACTTATGCCTAGTGACGGGAATTTTTAGTGAAAATATTTCTGCCACACTTTGTTTCAGTGTCTTACGTGCACACCTGCAGCTCAACTTCGTGGCTATTGACAGAAAGCTTTTATGCAGAGTCGTTATTCATTTGACTGTGCCAATCAGTACACGCATAACTGCCACACATCACGTCTGTGATTTGCGGGTTTAACCTCCACACACGCTGGGTGTTACGGCATCCAATCACTGACCACAAAGCCGAGATGCAGGTGCGCACATAAGGCATTGAAACATACTGCTGCAAAAAACTTTTCGTGAAATTTCCTATCTCTACTTATGCCGGATGGTTCTGTGCTAATGACAAAGACAATTGTGCAAAAATAACCTATGGCGTGCAACTATTGAATAATTGATGTTATTACTTTTATGTTAGAATAAATTTTCTGTGCATATGTTTGGCATACAGATGTTTTAATATTTTTGTTATTTGTTTTCGGTTCTGCCTAAAAAATGGTTATTGAATGAGAAAAGAAAGTTTTTTATAGTGTTATGTTGGTAGCGTAAAAAATATTGTATTAATAAAATGTAGTGTGGTGTTATCTGTTGGCCTGATGTGGAGACAGTGTTCTCACAGAGTTCCACAAGCTGTCCGGTATTAGTTTATAGGGTATTTGTCCATTTACCTTCACACTACGCTACAAGAGGCGGCGCGGAGAGTTCCTCGGTTGGCACAGTGGCTAGAGCACTCACCTGCCACCAAAGTTATCCGGGCTCGATTCCCGGTGGGGTCAGCCTTCACATGTGGATCCCTCGCCTTCCCCGACCCTTACTTCCGCCGCTGCTTCATACTCGTATCATGTCACACCTCAACAAGGCTAAAGACGTAGATGACAAAAATCACTTAACTTTCAGGAGGCGGCGGGAACACCTCCTCTGTAAGGGAATGTAATAAAAACCAAACCAAGCAATATACAAGAAAAATCTGGTTATCCAGTGCTGTCCCAGTTTCTTTGTAAACAGTTGGAATATATAATGTAATCATCATGCTAGCTGCGAAATAACTAAGATTTAGTATCTGTACTTAAGCAGAATTTATCATAATTTCTTCCTGATTCAAGATTTTGCTAGGATTTATTTTAAAGTATGACAATACTAGCGTACCTAACTATACTGTGTTTCCTATAACTTAAATAAAATTTGACAGCTATTTATGGGAAATGTTAATATTTTGTAATATTTGACATAATGTAAGATATTCGATCACTACACTACAGCGGCGCCTCTTAGCTTTAGAGGGAGTTGATAACGCTAAACAAACCACAGAGAGATGTGCCAGCATCACTTTCTGAACAGGTGGATCTTTCGCAGAATAATTTATTAATCCAATTCAGTCGCTGAAGATAACTGAAGTGTACAACGTTACCATACTGATTCGTTATTTAGGTTATGTAAGAAGTTAGTATAGTGGTAAGCAAGCATAGTAACATATTTTGTTTTGTAAACGTGGAAGAAAGTGCAAAATAAGTGCAATTAAATATGAGTCTAAAAGATATCAAACCAAATAATATAACATGTATTGCGTTTTTATTATTAATATGTTATTATTATTATTTGTGTTGCATGGTTATGCTGAAAGATATGGGTGCGAAATGTTCAATCCAGGTTTAAAAAAATGTTACTATAACACATTTCAGTCCGGATTAATTTTTTGGACCGTGCTGGATCAAGTCCGAAATTTACTCTAAACGCATTGTACGTATCTCACCAGCACAGCGTACTTGCATTTGTTTGTATCCTTAGATTAATTTACAAAACATATTTAGACACACGGACAGGTATACGGATGAATTTTCTTCACACGGTGTATCTACGAAAAAATTTGTTTTGTTAATATTTTATTCCTTTAATATTTAAAAAAAAATGTCAATCGTCTAATTGTATTATGTTCCCTTTTTTGCAGGCCCTGTCGTACAGAACACCTAAGACGAAAAAAGGTATTTTTTCTGTTACAAATATTTGTAACTAACAGTACTTCGGCTATCCGTTTTTTTTTTCAGTACATTTAAATGTTGAGCTGACTTAACGTAAATTAAGACACATTTTAAGTGGTAAAACCTGCCACTCCTCTGTAACGAGCTAAAGTTAATTTTCTTCAAAATTTTAATTTTTTTACAGCATACACGTTTTTGTTCGTTTTATTTGTATTGTAAATAGTGTTTGTCATGAATCGTATTAATGCAGCACGCAATAAACTGCGCGTACCGGTACCTAGAATTAGAAATTAATAAAGTTTCACAAAATACTACCGTCCCCTCTATGCCTTAGCAACACAAGAGTTTTTAAACTTTTAGCAATCACAACACCGTCTTCTCATTGTCATTGGCTCTGCGAAAATAAACAATTCAATAGTGGCCGTACTTTGTTCGCGGAACCCTTAGAAATGTCGCACATATTCGTAAAACTTTATTTTTCTGCATAAACCGTAACATCACTTCTTAAATAAGTTAGGTCCCATACTTTACATGGATTTCGATAGAGTAACTAAGAAATGAACAAGTAAAAGCAGGAGTGGTAACCGTAGTGTTGCCTTAAGTAATATCCCCAGGAAAACATATTCAATAGAGCAAGGCGTCTTCATAACTGTGTGTGTCTGCACAGAACTGACTAATCATTAAAAACAATTCCTATTAAACTAGGTTCAATTAAATTATATTAATTATATTGGGACGTGCCCTTAAGGGCCCTGTAGCAATGAAGGCGTGACTCTTTACAATACACCTTAAGTCTATAAAAGGCCCTAACATCATAAAATATTTTTGAGCACGTCCCTAAAGGAGGTTATTACTTACGTGATCCCAAACCAAAACAAGTTAAATTAAGTTCGCGACAAAACTGTAACTCTGAAAATATATGTATATATTTTTTATGCGTAGCAAGTCTCTACAGAAAAACTACAACAAAATGTTAAATAGAATACAATTTACCATTACATCTGTGAAATACGTTAGCACAATTTTATTTTGACATATCAAAAAGAGTCTGTAATAAATATTACGTTCAAAGTTCGTGGCCGAGGTGAGTCTGACGTATCTTATTTTTACGTTTCCTGCCGGGATTATCGGCAATAAATAAATAGGTCGTCGCCTACCTTATCTTCGCATGCACTCGTTGGGGCCCGTAACTCCGTGTAAGACAAACAGCTGATTCTCCACGGAACTTCTGTGTGACGTAGCTAAACGGTTGCTTCCCCGTACGACTCTCCGGTGTTGGCGCTGGCCGTCCCTCGACGTCGCACACAGCGATCTTGGCAGTTTGCAAAATATTAAAGTGGATATTTCCCTGATACCACTTATTGCCCAGAACATTCAGTAACCTAAAAACTCTCGTCTTCAGACACCAAAATACGCTGCGTAATTTTGCACATAGCAGCACACCAAGAACCCTTGTGCACGCCGACTATCACAACTTGCACAATACACCTTCATAAACGGCACCGCCTGCCAACATATCTTTTGAAAATATACTGAAACGTCTTGCAAAAAAATTCATTTCCGTCACCATTATATTTTCAAGGCTTTTCACTAGTTCAGTCCGGTTCATTTCCATACATGTCCATCTTGCCTGACGTCTGCTTGACCACTCCCAGTGACGTCAGACTCAGCCCTGTCACCTAGCGGCCATTTCGGGAAACGCGCTAACAGCCGTTTTTAGAAAAAAATACCAATGAACAATTAAATATTACCAATAATAATAATAACAAATATTACAGCGTATATTAAGATTGAAGCAAAAAATATACCATTACCCAAATATACTAAAATATATTTGATATCACAGATAATATGTAGTGGCTTACACAGCGCCACCCAAGGCTACCAACTCACAAATTTTACCGTGAAACAATATGCTTTAGCCGGGGGTGGATTTGATTTGTTGCCTGTTAATTTTGTTTTGTATTTTTCAATTATAACACCACTATATTCCACGTTTAAAGCGTTCAATGTAGAATGAGCAGCATAACTTTAAACATAAGGCTTCGTGTTCTTGAAACGTAAACCTAGAGTTTATTACAATGCTGTGGTTGCACACACATATGTTTAGAACATTATGTATCTTGGTGCCTTACTTCAATAAAATGATGAAGACTTAAAAATTGTTTTACGTAGTTGTAACGTTATTATATACAAATAGCATAAAATTATTATTTCAGCGATTTACTTCGAGAAATAGTTGCTATGAGCATGGTAGGTATAATTTTTCTGTTACAATAATTCGTCAGTATGCTTAAGAAATAATTTAAGCCTACATAGCTAATCTATGTCTTTGATATTGTAATTTATTTTATTTACTACTATTTGTAATTCGTCACACTTGATGAAGGAATAACGGAGGAAAAAATCTCAAATTTACATCATCATTATTAGCGACAAGGTCTCAGAAGAAGAACTTTAGCTCGGGGAAGCAATAAAAAAATTTACATGAGTTCACTTTCTCGGGAAGTATTCAGTGCGTTCGGGCATATTTTTACGGACAATAGCGTACGAGCTATGTTTTGATGTTCTAAAATTTTCAGTTATAAGTTGTAGAATAATTTTTAGAAGGAACGGCTTTAGATAAATCAACAAAAAATTACGAATTCTTGTAGTTTTGTGTAAAATTCCCGAGAGATATTATAATAATATGATGATATATTCACATCTACACAGGTTGTCCAAAAACAACAGCAAATTAGGCACACCACGTGAATCCTGTGATAAATTGGAGACGAAAATGTTAGAGCAAAATGCTGTACGATGAGATTTTACATGCACTAATAGCACTGTAGTTAGTTCCTTCTTGCGCTCCGTAGATATCTCAATTATCTTACTACTACCGTGCAAGTTAAAATCCCGAGCAGTCCAAACATGATTCTACGTTCACTCGACGTTACATATATATACAATAATACCTGGACGTGGAGCGTCCGTGCAGTGTTGCCATACTGTGCAAGTAAAATGTCATTGTACATTATTTTGCTACTTACATTTATGTCTTCAATTTAGCCCAGGATTCGCGTTGGGTGCTTATATTTCTGGACATTCTGTATATATTGGCTTTAGTTTGCCATAATAATACTGTTGTATCGCTTAGGTCTATCTGACTTTTGTGCAATTGGATAACCATGAATGCCATCGGCTAAATTGTGGGTCAGTTGTGTTAGAATAATTTAGAGACATTAATTTATTTTATTATTTTTAGAACGCCAAGCTAAGAAGAAAAAGCGCCCGGAACCTGAAGCAGATTCTGCATTACCACTGCCGGAGAGTCTGACTACATTTCGGAGTGGGCCTCAAGCGAATACAAGATCCAACAACTGCGCTTCTTCTCCAGGACGTCTGCGTGCTCTCCACAACTCTGTAGTTTAATCTAAACTGGGCTAAATAAATCTCAAGTATCGCTCTACAATTTCTCTATACCTATAGATAATTTAAATGCAAGACTCTTTATTTACATTTTAATTCCAAAATCGTTTAGTGTGATTCTCTCGCCAGAGGACCAAAGTGTTAGCTGTACAGACACAGTCCCGCCAATTTTTTTCTCAGTTTTTCAAGAGTCCCTAACAGGAAAATTACTCCGTGGAGTGAGTGAGAGATTTTGGTCTGTGCTTAACATCGAGGTATTTAGCTCTGGTGTAGGGTGACAATAGAGGTGTGCGATATGTCGACGTGTAGAAGTCGACATCGACATGTAACACATGTCGATGTGTCGACATTTATCTGGAAATATTTTCGATGTATCGGAATCGACTTGACGTCGACACACGTATCGAGGTCGACACATGTATCGAGGTCAACACATGTATCGAGGTCGACACATGTGTCGAGGTCGACGTAAGTATCGAGGTCGAGACATGTATCGAGGTCGACATAAGTATCGAGGTCGACACATGTATCGAGGTCGACATAAGTATCGAGGTCGACACATGTATCGAGGTCGACACATGTGTCGAGGTCGACGTAAGTATCGAGGTCGAGACATGTATCGAGGTCGACATAAGTATCGAGGTCAACACATGTATCGAGGTCGACACATGTATCGAGGTCGACACATGTATTGAAGTCGACATATGTATCGAGGTCGACACATGTGTCGAGGTCGACATAAGTATCGAGGTCGACATAAGTATCGAGGTCAACACATGTATCGAGGTCGACACATGTATCGAGGACGACATAAGTATCGAGGTCGACATAAGTATCGAGGTCAACACATGTATCGAGGTCGACACATGTGTCGAGGTCGACGTAAGTATCGAGGTCGAGACATGTATCGAGGTCGACATAAGTATCGAGGTCGAGACATGTATCGAGGTCGACATAAGTATCGAGGTCGACACATGTATCGAGGTCGACACATGTATCGAGGTCGACACATGTATTGAAGTCGACATATGTATCGAGGTCGTCACATGTGTCGAGGCCGACGCACGTGTCGAGGTCGACGCACATGTTGAGGTCGATGCATGTATCGAGGTAGATGATTGTGTCGAGGCCTACGCATGTGTCTAAATCGTTGCGTGTGTCGAAATCGTTGCGTATGTCGAAATCGACGCGTGTGTCGAAGTCGACATATGTCGTCTGGATCGTTTACACGTCTATATCATGTCAAGGGCGGTGTATGTCGAGAGGTATTGGCCTTTCTGTAAATATGAGTGTGACATGACAGGGTTTCGTCCGTCGTCATCTTACTTTATTTACCTCCGTTCTCTTTCAGCACACGCCGTGGAAACTGAAGCCAAGAAGGTATTCCACGCGTATTTCCTAATCGAAGTAAGGCGGGACCAGTCCAGTCCACGTGTTCGCGGTCTCTTGATTCTGATTCATCTTTGTCCTCGCATCGCGCCGCGTGTAATGATCTACGTTCGGTTTAATGCAGCGTTGTACCACTAAATTATAGCCTACATTTTATTGAAAGTTACAATTATTTTCCGTGACGTTGACATCGTCATGACGGATGAAACTCATGAGGCGAATGTTGTTTGTGTTGATGTAAATGATTGTGAGAACATACACGAGCCTATCACTACCTGCGGGAGTCCGTACTGGAATTTTTTCATAAGATCAAAAGTCCAAGTGTATAAAGTATGGACACGTAGTCAACCGCATTAATTAAGGGCACCGCCTACCCGCGCATTAAAAGCTGAAAAACTTCGGAGCAGTAAGGTTTACCTTGAAGCGCGCATCAAATACCGCGTCGCCTCAACGAGACAAGTGCTGAACTAGCGTGCAAGGTTCCCGCCGAACGGTTTTTACAGTGGGACATTAAGCGGTGACCATATTATTTTATTTGTGGAAAGTCTACAACTCAGTTCAGTGCAGGTTGCAAACTGAGTTTCACACACATCCGGTTAGTACATTTTGAAGTACTGCAGTCTGAAAAGGCCGTTTTTAGCCATGTTGGAGGGCTTAGAAACAATGTTTTTAATGAGCGTGGAGTCTTAACAATGAGGTTGCGACCTTGTCTGAAGTTTGTTTTATTTTCGTACGTTGGCACAACGGGCACATGTGGAATATTTTCGTAGAAGGTACCTGTTTATGGACACACAGCAATGCACTTGAAGCGTGGGGTAGGCGGCCGCCTTAAGGGGAATACCGCCAGCATGAAATCTCTTCTCAGATCGAAACATCCGCTTAATTTATTGTAAATTTCACGTAATCGTGGAAATGAGGACACAGATTTTACCATTTCGTAAGAACCTGGTCCATCTATAAGGTATTTCAACTAAACTGAAAATATGTTACTAAAAATTGTTTTTGTTTATTTAGCTTCTCTGACCGATTATTCAGATTATAGTAAGAAACATGGAATTACGGATTTTTATTTAGTTAATGTTGTAAGTAAACTTAAATAGTTGTTGCTGTTAATGTTTCAAGCGAAAAGAAACGAAAACCTGCGATCTAATTGCAAATTTTAAGGCTGCTAAATGTGTACATGTATAGTTTTAATTTTAGCTTATAATATGTAATGTGAAGTGGAAGTGAAAATTTGAGACACCCTTTCTTTTAATTTGAGGAAATTTTATAAATGTACTATAATATAAGCCTTTGTATTTTTGCCTTCTCTTAATCTATAACAGTGAATTAACAAATTGCATAATGTGTATGACTGCTTGTAAAAATAAAATCAAGCAGTTCGCACTGTATGCTTAAAATAGGCTTACACGTACAAATGAAATTTACCCTCCTAAATTTGGTGTAACAGTAATCTACCTATTGGTCATGGATTATGTTATACTTTATGTTCATACTAGCTGCACGGCCACGGCTTTGTCCGCTACTCTTTTTTCTTAAAACTAACAACATTATTGTATTCTTAAAATAGAAAAAAAGTAGGACACATGACCTAATATGTAATTGTGTATCATATTATGACAGTCACCGTCGTGGCGTTGTCTGCAATTATTTTATTTAAAGTGTTAAAATATTTATTTTAACATATACATTCCAGTTCATTATCCGAAATGCAAATACAAATTTACAAAGCATCGTGGCAGGGCTGTAAATATAATAAAATGTATTGCAATATTTACTTATTCGACAAGCGGGTAAATAATCGAAGTGGGGTGGAAATCTAATTGGTGTCGAAATTGTTACGATGTCGGAATGGCCACGATGTTGGAAATTACACGATGTCGGAATGGCCACGATGTCGAAAATGACACGATGTCAAAATCGACACGTCGGAATCTACTTGATGTCGGAATTGACATGATGTCAAAATCGACATGGTTTCGGAATCGACATGGTGTCGATATCGACTTATCGAACGTCGATATCAAATTTTGGATGTCGCACAGCCCTGGGTGACCAGAGGTGAGTACGGAGTAGCGCCGGAATGATAAGGGCGGGGGAAACGGGAGATTCCCGAGAAAATCCGCCGACCAACGACATCGTCCGGCAATGGTAAAACTTAACCAACAACACCATAAAGTAATCATCTAAAAGCATTATGTAGTTGACCAAAACATAATATCAGCTATAATCGTTCACATTCGGGGTTAAAGGACTATTTGGTATAACTTGAACAACATCTTCGGAAGAATAAATATTCAGCTGGCGTTGGTGTCGTGGCTCTTCAACAGTAGAAATAATATTAAACGTTACAGTCAAATATTTTAAATTTGAAACACGAACCGGTATAGTAATAACATTATACGCACCTTTTGAATAAGATTGACTATTCCCACATGCGATAATCCGGGACTCGATCCCGCCGGGAATCGAACCCGGATCGCCTTGGTGGGAGGCGAGTATTACTCTGTAGAAAGAACATGACTACTGAGTTGCAATCTCGGAATTATTTATAAATGATTATTTGATATTAATATGATTGACAATTTAACTCCATCCGTAACTCAGAGCCATACAAATCAACTTTCTTTTTTAAGTACCAAATAATAACGATGGTTTTTTAAGCATTTTCAGCATCAAAACAACCCTAGAACCTAACGCAATTTGAATGGCTTGAATTATTATTTTAAGGTTTTTCTATAAGTTCAAATATTTATTGGATTCCGTTACCTTAAATCAATTTATTGAACATAACAATCAGTTTATAACGATCACTGAAGCAAACACTAAAAAATTATCCCACAATTATTAACAGAGTAAAACAATGTGTGTGTTTTGAAATTATCTTCGCATCTTAGATGACACAAAAATAATTAACTACCCCAAAACTATTTTTTAATAAATACTGCACATATTTGTTTCTGATATCATTTAATTTGCCTGCAGAACCACATTATGTTATTGCCATTAATAGGTGTCAGTAAACATGTTATAGATTTTTTAGAAATTTATATTCAAGAAAATATAGAACTTGTTATGAACGGAAATATTACAAAAAAACTAAAATAGTTAATAAATTGAAAGACGAAATAGCGGAGATTATGGCTTCAATATTGTTGCCGCGTGACATATACTAAATTCAATTTCATAAATTTGAAGGTAATTTGAAGGAAAAATTTTCTATTTTAACTGGTCCTCATACAGAGTCCCAGTCCTTAGAATGTTTGACTTGATTTCCTGTAATAATGAATGTAAGTGTGTTGGAGAATGTGGTCGTTACGTGTGTTACAAACTCTTTTGATGCTGATGAAACAGTGGAGGAATATTCACCACTGGTGTACAAGTAGCTGGGTCAAACTTTTCATCTGCGTATCTCCCGGTAGCAAAGAACTAGTATCAACGCTGTGGCTTGAGAAAAGACATATATTTACACACTTCTATCAGAACGAGAGGTTCTAGTTCGAGATTTTTGTTTATCACAGGAGGGAGATGTTCATGTTATTTAAGTACGTGAATTACCCACTTCTAAACCAAGCCTACATAACTGAAATGTGGAGTGCAAAATCGGATAATGGAAGAAAGTAACAAAAATTGTTTTGGAAAAGACAGCATTATTTTGTAGTATTTATAGAAAAACCTCGCTCTTTCTCCTAATTCCATTGTTTTCTTTTCAACTCAGAGATAAGCTTATGTTACCTCAGATTTTTAAGAACATTTGTGACATTCATATGCCGACTGGAAGATAGTCAATGAGAAAGTTTTTCTTGTGAGATAAATTTCTCATTTATCGATTTCTTAAGTAGTATTCTGTGGGTGGAATACGGTACGTATGTGGATCTGTACAGAACTACTACCATGAAAGCGACCAATATTCTTGCATTTCCTGATATCCCGGGCCAATGTATTTTGAGTATGAAATTAATATCACGTATATGCATACCACGACATTGTAATCATGCCCTGATCGTGGCTTTATGGCGGGTATTTCAACGGGTGAAAGAGTAAAAAATAGTCCTTTGATAATAATTGTTACAATAATAATATTTTAACTCGGTTATCTCGGACACCGCAAAACAAACCGAAGAAGGGCGTAATTCAACATAAAGGAAGGAATCGTGCGACCTTTAGTGAAGCACGCCATCAGAAATAATACACTTCGTACTTCCAGACAATGAGATCCAGTGTTATTTCAAAAGCACTAATTGGTTTCCTGTTTATTTTTTCTGTTTCATTGTTATCCTTCTACTTGACCGTAAAATGTAATGTATATTACCATGGACCAAAAAATTGCCATCCGTTCGTCGTTAGTAGACTAACATATATTAATATTTCGCCAATTTCTGTTCTATAGTGTATATACAGTTCACGTTACAATGAGCATGTTTTATGGCCCTGCCCACAGTTATAAATCACTACTAAATACATTTTATTACAGACTCGGACGTTAGTTTTTGAGAACCAATGAAATGTATTCACGTGACAATTTTTATACTAACACGTGACAAAAACTTATAAATTAAATTAAAGAAAATATTTTGCCAATCCTCAAGTTCTGACTTAACCTTAATTAGCTTAAATTAACCAGTAGTGCCATACGAATGACATCCACTGTTTAAAGTATTTTTCTTTTAATTAGACGATGAGGTTACAACTTAGACTTTGAAAGAATAATTGTTGCAAAATTTTTGTTGGGGCTACAACTGATTATATGCAAAACAACACTTGTTTATAAATCCTCGAATTAATCTAGAAATAACTTAGCAGTGATGGTGACTTTTGTTACATTTGGTAATTTTATAAGTCAAAGCTACCGTAATTGGGGTAGATTTGTTGTGACTCAGTCAGTCATTGTTCACGTTGTATTATAAGCAATACAAGGTAGATAGTATCGGTAGCTGTGAGCACTGTGTGAGGAGGCAGTAGTTTATAGCACAGTACGGGTCGGCCATGACTCCCCGAGCCTCTTCAGTGGAGGCAGCGAAGGGCACTGAAGTGCTCTGATTCGGTCATCCGCTAGCCTCGCTTGGAATTGGGAAGTGTCGAGGAGGGGAGGAGGGCTAGGGACGGCAGGCGTGATGCAGATCAGTTCGGAGAGCCTTGACGCCGGAGTGGGTGGGCTTGCTCCCATTCCTGCCTCTGGAGCCGACCATCATGGCAGAGATGACCGAGGAACACAGGTGAGTACGTTAAGAGGAGTCTTCGCCGATGTCGAATTTCCTCCTTTGACGCGTGGGAACAGCGTAGCGATAAGAGCCGTGTCCCACGCTTGACGAGAAGCATATCGCCTATATTCGTAGCGCACCAAACTGGTGTGCAAGGTTTTCCTTGTAGTCTTTTTCCTACGCGACTTTAAGCTGTAACATTTTATTTTTTAATAGTATGAAGTAAAGACCAACTCGCTTTGTACGTTACGAATTCAGGTAATATTTTCGGAGTTACGGCAGTCTAAGAAAACCGTTTTTAGCCATTTTGAGAAGCCCGAAAATCATGTTTCTAACAAGCGTGCTGAATTTTTGAAAACATATGAGCATAGTTTCAAGTGAGTGTTCTTTTCGTGGATAAACAAAATATGAATAAGTTAAGCAGTTTCGCGTAAAAAAAAAAAAAAAGAATACGCATGACACGCTGCAACGCCGTCCATGCGCCAGTCGAGGAATCCTCTTAAGAGTAGTCTCCAACAAGAAGTTTTCTGTAAAACCAATGTTTACACGTATACGCATATGTCCATAAATAACTGCTCTGGGAACATAGGGTCTCTCAAGAAAATGTATAAAAATTATTATCTGTAGACACCACTCTTTTACTTTAGTCCTATCATATGTCGTTGGAAAGAAAAAATAATGTAAATAGCTTCAAATGTCATTTTTAGGACACTGGTGCTCAATCTCATGAAGGCAAAGGAGAAAATACATATGGCGCTTGACTTTTGACACACGCAATAACTACACACTTGCAAACATGATTTGCGTGCTATTGGACTACAACAACCGCAATCATCTACGGCCTTTAAGGGTGCGGTTCACCTCAACGTCTTTATTTATTTTTATATTTGTACCGGATATTTTTTTTCTTATTTTAGACATAAATTGTGACAAAATCTTCCTCTTAGGAAACTTTTGTATCTCTCGTAGTTTTTGCGTAATGAGTCGTAAACCTCAAAATTAGCACTTTATGGTTTTTATTACATCACTAAAACCAACTGACATACCGAACCGACAAAATTCACAGCGTATAACAATGTTGTAAGCTATGATTTGACATATATAAAACAAAAAAATTAAATACTTTGTATTTAATAAAAAATGCTGAATTTTGAAACGGCAATTATCAAAAAAAAAAATAAAAATAAAAATATATATATATATTTTTTTTTGATTGTATACATGTCATATCATTGCCTATAACATTGTTATATAGTGTGAATTTTTTCAGTTTGGAATGTCTGTGGGATTTACTGGCGTACTTAAAACTGTTAAGTCCAAATGTTGACGTTTACGACTCATTACGCAAAAACTATGAGAGATACAAAAATTTCCTAAGAGGAAGATTTGGACATATTTTATGTATAAAATTAGAAGAAAAAAAAATATCTGGTACCAGTATAAAAATAAAAAAAGACGGTGAAAACTGAGGTCTACCGCAATTTTCATGACCATTTTTTATTTGTACCAGATATTTTTATCTTATTTTAGACACAAAATGTGACTAAATTTGGCTTTTATGACATTTTTTATCTCTCATAGTTTTCACCCCGTGATTACTTGTTAAAGTCGTATTTTGCATGTTTCCGTTTTAACGACTACACTAAAAACCAACTGCTATTCCAAACTAAAAAAAAAAAAAAATCACAGTGGATAAAGACATTGCAGGCTAACAATATCATGCTCACAAAAATTAAGAATTAAAATTATTTGTATTTTTAAAAAACGCCGTATTATCAAAATCTTATTTTCGACTAAGCATAGGATATATTCTTGGTAAACTGCTTGGCATAAATAATAATGCAATCTTTCATTAGTTTGTCATGCAGAAGCATTGCAAGGGAATTCTTGAAAGTTAACCTATAATTCTTATACAGTGATTCTGCGTGACAAATTAATGATGTAAAAATAAAAAAAGACGTCGAAAACGGAGGTGAACCGCGCCCTTAACGACAGTTGTACATGGTTGTACTGCTGAATAGTTGTACATGGCTGTACTGCTGAATAGTTGTACATGGTTGTACTGCTGAATAGTTGTACATGGCTGTACTGCTGAATAGTTGTACATGGTTGTACTGCTGAATAGTTGTACATGGTTGTACTGCTGAATAGTTGTACATGGCTGTACTGCTGAATAGTTGTACATGGTTGTACTGCTGAATAGTTGTACATGGCTGTACTGCTGAATAGTTGTACATGGCTGTACTGCTGAATAGTTGTACATGGTTGTACTGCTGAATAGTTGTACATGGTTGTACTGCTGAATAGTTGTACATGGTTGTACTGCTGAATAGTTGTACATGGTTGTACTGCTGAATAGTTGTACACGGTTGTACTGCTGAATAGTTGTACATGGTTGTACTGCTGAATAGTTGTACA
>PNEQ01133354.1:0-24931 GCA_003012365.1 Medauroidea extradentata | reverse complement strand
TTGAATACTACCGACTGATCACTCGCGCCTCACGTGCGACGCAACCCACACAACACCGAGATAATGGCGGCAGCTTGTTTTCCTGAATTGATAGCGTGCTTATCTGGCTTTGTACAGCTTCCTAGAGGTTTTCTGGAGCAATCCTCTATTTCCCAGCGTTTCCAGTTTTGAAGGTGTTCAAGTATTTTCAGCCACGCGAAGACTACATCCTGCCCATATTGTGTATCACAGACCGTACTCCGCTTTAACACGGCATTGATGAAAGAAACCGTGACGGATCCTTTACTTGTTCCCAAGTTACGAAATAAATTTGCTGAGTGTAATCGCCTGGAGTCACGTGAATAAACAAATTTATTTCACCAGCACGCCTTCCATTGATAATTTCAGCGCCACCCCAAGTCAAATTTTTCGTCGACTAAACATTACTCGTATGGAACAACTGAATGAGTGCATTCCTTTCCCCTAACGTATTTGCCGACAGCCGTTTAAACAAAAGATGCTCCCCTGGAGGAGGGGGTTGCTGCTGATTGCGGCCTGTCGCCGTGTGTTCACATCCGAGATGAATATTAATACTGCTCGAGAGAGGAGATAATGAAATTCCCCTGATTTTTGTCACTCCGATCACGTGCGAGTAGTAAATGTTACGCGGTTGGCAAGTGTTGAAGTCAAATCGTCAAGCGCAGCCACGCGTGCCGAATACGCAACGAAGTGTGAATGTTCGCTTACCCCTTCCCCACCTTTTATCCCACCAACATCCTGTCCTCCACCTTGCTGTTCCCCTCCTACGAATCCCAAGTCGCGACGAACAATTTTCTCCTAACTGATAGCAACAATGAAAAGATTGCCCACGATTTATTTATATATATCCTACTCGTTTGACGTAGCCCTTGTATATCCCCATAGGTAATATGCAAATGTCAAGTTCCTCCCCCCCCCCCTCCCTTTTTTTTCGCCAACACTGACACTACTTTAGCAGTATAATTTACAAGAATTTAATTTAACGCTTAGAGAAATCTGTTTTAAGATTTTGAAGTTAAATTTAATGGCTTAGACATGTTTATGAATGTAGCTGTTTGCAAAATGTTGCTACTATTTGTGTCTTTTGTATTTTCACAAGAAGTTTGGCATACAAAATCACCCTATTCTTGGGTATTGGATAAACTACAGGTTGAAATATTTTACTATATTTTTCATAAACAGTGCTGAGGAGTTTCGTAAAGCTGTTTGTGCACAAAAAGACAGGAAACACATACGAGAAAAATATGGCGTGTCATAAGTATGTCAATACACTGGAACTGTAAGGGCTTTGCTGCCAGAGTTTCCTCGTAGAAATAAATACGCTGTGAAATACAATAAAATTTATAAATAAATAATGAAAATATCTAATTAAAAATTGAAAACCAGACAAAATTCTGAAGGATTTTATTTCAATAATTTCCATATATAATGTTTTGGCACTTCATTCTAATTATGAAGATAAGTTGCTTTTAATTCTCATTTGTATTATGTCAATATTTCCCATTAATTTTTGCAGCGATGCAGTAGTCATAAAATTTTTCAACGTAAAAGAGATGTAATAATATCTCTGAATAATTCATTTTTGTTGCCTTCATTAATGGTATACTAAATAGACTTTGTAACCTGCATTATTACTTTATTTCAAAGTTTGTTTAATAATATTGTTCTCCATCGTGTTCCAGTCAGCAAAATATTTTTTTCAACTAGTCCAGTGTTGTGTTAATTGTTAATAAAACATAATCGCAAAAAAAAACAGTAACACTCGTTTTATTAATGCAGAAATAACTACACCAAGTCCGGGTAGGAGAAATTTATGCACTTTATACAGAATAATTAATAGAATAATAAATGTTGAACGCCATTATTTACATGTTGCACTACAATTCAAGGTATCAACCAGGTCGCAGTTTTGTGTTCAAAAACGTTCTATAATATATGTCATATTTGTTAAAAATTATTCACTTGCAAGTACGTGGAACATGTGTTAAAATAAACGCGACTTACGAAATATTTGAATTTGTATTATACTCACGGCACAGAATTTTTAAAAATACGTTTAAGTATTGTTGGTTTAATTTGTTAGTGCGGGTTCGATTCCCAGAACTAGCCATCCTGATTTCGGTTTTACATCGTTTCCCAAAATCACTCTAGGTGATTGCTGGGATTGATCCTTACCGAATCCTTTGCCATTCCTTTTCATTGGAGTGTGACTGATGTGTTACAGATTTAAGAAAATTGTGCGCAGTTGCTGTTGGCCACCCAAACAGCAATAAATAAATAATCCTCGGCTATGTTCTTACTCGATCCATCACGTCCGTGTTTCGCCCGTTGATAGCAAACGAACCCGTCTATTGCAACCGCAGCGCCGGTCGAAGGCAGTAAACTGCAAGCACAGTGCTTCTCTCTCTTATTCACTCCATATGCTGTCATACAAGTAATACGCATCTTCCACTTCAGAGAACACGTGTGTATATACTTCTCATTGATACTCTGTCATTACTACCTAGAGTTCGCGCGCCATCTCCGAGTACCAGTGATTTTATTCGCCAGTAAATGTTTAGACATTACAGCGTAGTCAGAAGTATATCGATACATGACGTGTTTAGCTCGGACACGTTTGTTACTATACTGCTGCAGCATTTATGTCGATTACGACAAAAATACACACTCATCAGGGACCCTAAGCTTGCTTGTCACGAACTAACAATAACAATAATAAATATTATTTTCACATTGATTAAATTGTGATACGTTCCGTTGCATGCTTAGGTCTAACAGCCGCATGTTTTTTTCTCGGCAACCACCCTTCAGAGCATGATAGCTCAAGACGTTATTTTAAATTCTGAAATTCTTATCAATTTTATTTTTCTATGTCAGTCAGGAGTTACTATATTTATCGCGAATAAATAAACACTTTTTTTTATAAACTGCGAAAAATATAACTTGCCTAACTTCCAAGAATTTCACATCGGAATTTAAGAAAACAATATCGAATACAAGTGCTCTTCCGTATTTTTATATATATTTTTTGATATGAAATAATTTGAAATAATTGTCTTCAACGTCTCATGTACTTCTTTACAATCACAGTAGGATATCATGAGTCTCACTTTTTATTATTTTAATGGTTTGATTTCATGGCAGTAGTTGTGCCTAGAATCAAAAAATAAATCAATGTGTTCAGTTAGTTTTGCATGTCCTCAAACAGCCATATGGCCTGGATAGAGGTACACCGGGGAAAGTAAGGTTAAATTCATTATCAATAAAAACAATAAAATATTCATGAATCAGTAAAAATTGTTTTGTTATTGTACACATTCTTCAGAACCAAATCCATGATATCATGGCAGGAGTTGGGATCGTACGCCTCCAATAGTTGCACATAGTTAACCCCTGAAGATTATTAAGAATTTTTGTTCTCATTCGTTTATTATTATTGTGCGTCCTTGCCATGACGTCTCGTGAAATACGGTCTCGTTTCTTTTAGAACGCATTATTGAACTTACTTCTATTTACGAGGTATGCAAAAAGTTCTGCGCGTGTCCCTTGTATGTTACAGAAATTTCGCTGACGTGTATGTGAAAATAACACTTGTTGTGCAGTATTGTACCAAGATAAAATTAATTTCCCTTGCAAGTCAGTGAAAATTACCTCGGACTAGTTGGGTAAATTTACCTGTATTTTGGGCTGCGGTCTCCCACCAAGGCGATCCCGGTTCAATTCCCGACGAGGTCGGATCCCGAGATTTTCACATGTGGTAATCGTGCCGCGGATCTAACGTTCCCCCCATCCTTCCCATTTCGGCGCCTCTCCATACAGGATATATCAGTACAGCGGTTACAAACTTTCAGGAGAGATAGAGTACACACTCAGACGATGGGAAATCTCATAGCAATGCATGGTAGGTCCTGGCGCGGTAGTGACGACACAAAATACAAGAAATAAAGCGCATGTACAAGATGAGAAAACGTGTTTATTATTCTCAACACAGCAAAAAACTAAGAAAAAAGAATATAAAGAGACGTCGATAGTTATCACCAGCCAAAGACTTCCCAGCATTTTTGCTTTTTTAGGATCAATAAATATGTTTTCTCCTCTTGTTCGTGTCCTTTCTTTCTTGTGTTTTGTGTCGCAAAAAATTGTTTCCGACCATGCATTGCTATGTGATTTCCCATCGTCTGGGTGTACTATATCTCTCCTGATAGTTTGTAACCGCTGTACTGTTGCTGTTTGTATAATAGGGCCTCATTTCATGTCATTCTCTGAGGCAAACATATGCATACGGGCGCCCAAAGTCTGCATTCCTGGGTGTAATGCACTGGCTTTCGGGTATTCTTCTCATATCATGTTTATTTATAACTTTATTTTACTGTGAAAGCATTAGCTAAAAAACCCAGCGTTGACTCTAAAATTATGTTACATATAGTCCTTGTAACCAAGGACCCAGGTATTGTTCATTTACCTTTGTATTGTTCTGCCAGCACGGTCGTAGAAGTACAGATCTGTACACTCGGCTATCTGCCAATGTATTTTGCTTGACCCTCTTGTTGTTTGGCTGTAGTTCGCCAAGTTACCAAGAATATGTGCGTGTTTGGCGCTAGTATCAGGGCGATCGGGCTCAAACTCTGCCCAATATTTTTTCCGGTGTTTACATTATAAAGTAAATGAAGATTGCTGAAGCCATAATTTAGGATTGTGAGCGAAGGGAGTACTTCATAAAATGATAAAAATTACGATTTGATAAAAAGTGAAAGGGAAGTGGGCAGAATTTGAGCCCGACCGCCCTGATAGTAGCGTCCAACATGCACACATTCTCGGTAATTTGGCGAACTACAGCTAAACAACAAGGGGGTCAAGTTTCCAGGCGAGTGTCCAGACCTGTTCTTCTACAGCCGTGCCTGCCAGCGAGGACCGGCTGTTTGAAGTTCCTGATGAGGACATCCCGAAATAGCCGCACCTAAGACAAGCCACCACGTCGGCGAATACGTGACGTTCGTAGGTTTAACACTTAGTGGGATCCATATACGAATAAGGGGTAAACCTTGTGAGGTTAATGAATATCAATAACTCTTCTCTATTTAAATTTGTCTGTGGCGATAAGGTAACGAATAGAGTAAGAAATCTTTCATGTGTTGCAACAGTACATGCACCCAGATCGGCCATCTACTTAGCCAATGTTATGTACAAATATACATACAGTATATCAGCCTTTCATATTTTTACTGTAAATTTGTATAAATCCGATTTAAATTTCTTATGTTCATGTTAGTAAAACCAGACTAAGATGACGATCAATCTTCAAGTGTATGGTAATTATGGTACGAAAACTTCTGCAGACGAAAACCGAGAGAATTAAATCAAAGCATCTTGACGGAGGGTATCTACAGAAGCTATATGTTGTTACAGGGAAGACATGCAGATGGACAGCATGCCTCGTATAGAGGCCAAGGACTCGGCAGATATCCCGGAAAGAGGCAACTGGGCCTCCAAGACTGAGTTCCTTCTCTCCTGCCTGGGATACGCCATAGGGCTTGGCAACGTATGGCGCTTCCCCTACCTTTGTTACAGGAACGGCGGAGGTGCGTGTGCTACACTTAAGGACGTTGGACCCGTAAAAATTCAAAATTTTATATTTGTGCCAAACACTGTTCAACTTTTACACATCAGATAACATGTCATTTCCCCAAATAAAAAAAAATAGGATCCATAGTTTTAGCATTATGACCTATCAAAGTCACAAAATGGCAGTTGCGGTGTAGCCAAAATAATAAAAAAAATTAACTTGCAGAAACAAGATAATTCATATTGATTCTTAATGATGTGAGCTACTTCAAGACACTTTTGTGAACACAAAGCGATAACTTTTTGTATTTTTAAAAAATTGATGAAAATGAATAAATTTTTGCATAAATTTGACTTTTGGCTACTACTGAAATTTTCAAAACTAACTTTTGTCAACCATGTCGTAAAATGCATTGATACACTGACTATCAGTTCCTGTAATTTTGAATTTATTAGTTAATAACTTTTTTTTATTTTGGCTACGCCGCAATGGCCATTTTGAGACTTTGATGAGTGATTATGCAAAAACTATGGGGCCTAATTTTTTTTTATTTGGGGAAATGACGTATTATCTGATGTGCAAAAGTTGAGCAGTGTTTGGCACAAATATAAATTTTTGAATTTTTACGAGTCCAACGCCCTTAAGCTTACTTCGTAACAACTTACCTGTTACTAAGTTATCAAACAATAAAATTAAAATTCTTACGTTCAAATTAAGAACTGTTCCATGGATTCGGCAATTAACGAAGATCAACTTTTCCTTTACACTCCGCTCTGTCGACTTATTCCCTGCATATAGTTTTAAATAATTTATCAAACTGCGCAAGGAAACGATATCCGTCAGTTGACAAACAGTTTCATAGTCCAGAGGCCAAAAGTGGAAATTCTTGTGATGGTCTAAATTACAGCTCGCACTAGATATGATTGTCTACTTGATATACTTAAATGAGTCACCAATCATAAATTATTTACTTGGCTATCAAATCTTTGAAGTTTTTAATCGGGTTTCTTTTACTTGCGCAAGTGCAGTAGGTTGGAAGAGCTGCAACAGTTGCCTCAGAAGAAAGAAAATTTATGTTCGTTATTGTGTTAATGTTAACTGTTCGAAAACAGAAGCGCTGAAATTGCGCAACTAAAAAAACGCAGTATTTCGTAACTTTGAATAGCTTGTGGCATACTCCCAAGTTTTTAACACATACTCGAATGGCTTCCTCCTCCAGGATGCGTAGTAATGGTAACAATACGGCATTTAAATTGTTCCTGCTATTCCTGATTTTAAAGCCATGATGCTTTCACTACTAATGATTTGTTTTCTTATGCGTAAAGATAATAGCACACCGCAATTGCTAGAAACATTTCTCGTTAGAGGAAAATATCACAATCCAGATTATACATTTTAAAAAATCTTGCATAGCGGTCAAATTTTCTTGCACGTCGCCCCCATATAAAAGTACAAAATTCTGAATTGTTTTAGTTTGACACTTGAGGAGCTTAATAGAGTCTACTTTATTTAATATTTTCGTCTAACGAAAAAATATATACAAAGTATTACACATACAAACTCAGTATAAAAATCTGGTTTTACACACAGCTCACAAAATAAATAGGTAAACCTAATACACATGTACGCCCGTGCGCGCGTGTTCTGTAGGGATGTGTGTATGTATATAAGTTATGGAAACACAGCACATAGTCTACAATTTGAACCTACGCTGTTTGTGAGTGACATGTCTTTTTTTTTAAGTAGCTGGTTACTGTATAGCAGTAAATCTGCATTCGTAAGCTAAAAATTTAATATTTTTTTATTTTGGAGGGTTTATTTACGTCGGCAGGTTTTTTGCCGTTAGGCTTGATAAGAGATGGCATACTAACTGTCTAAACCTACGAAAACGACAGAAACATCCACGTACGTGCTGGGATTCTAACCCAGAACATCTCGCACCGTAATGTGGCGTGCTACGGGCCACGCTACAGAGGCCAGCTAGAAATGTAATAATTTGACAACTTCTATAGTAAAGAGATCTTTTATACTGCGTTGCAATGTGACTTAATGAGAATGAATAGGGCTTGTGGAAATTTTATCGTTACACAATACGCAGTTTTCTGCCATCAAATGGCGTATGACCATAAACCCATTCATTCACTTGTAGTAAAGCCAACAATACGTAACTTAAATATGTTACTGGACAAGAGTATTACCAATTGTAATTATGCACGGAATTGTCATGCTACTAAACAACATCGTCTAAAATTAACACCAGAGTAAGTAATGAAAATTGATGACCTGTTAGCGTACAATGAACATTAGAGAAACAATGGATTATTATTTTGTTTCGAATAACTTACGTAGTTTCGTGTGCTCATTTGGCAACACTGTATTGTAGAATACATGCTTGCTTATTCCTCTCTTAACAGGGGCGTTCCTCGTGCCATACTTGCTGATGCTGTTCCTGTGTGGCATCCCCTTGTTCCTGATGGAGACAACGCTGGGCCAATTCAGCAGCAGAGGATGTCTCACAGTGTTCTCCATCAGCCCACTCTTCAAAGGTACACTGTCGACAACAGCATGAGCCATGTTCGTCAATTCACAATAGTGCTTTTCACGCATTCCAGAGTCTAGCGATGCAACGAATGGAGAAAACATAAGTTTTGCACTGACACGAATTTCGACCGCCTCTTGTGTAAAAAATTTATCGGGCAGTTTTTTTTTATCCAAACTTTATTCGTAGTACATTTATAAAATTTTAATTAAGCAATTTACAAATCAACAATAGAAGAAAAAAATTGTGCCCATTACATAAAACAGATGGAGCGTGTCCAAAATGGGCTGTATAATAAGCACAGCATGTGATTCTGGACTAAACTGAAGACGAATATGTAAGTAGCAAAACATTGTAAGATGGCATTTTACATGCCCAATGTGGCACCACTGTACGGAGAAAGTCCCCTCTTGCGCTCCATATCCAGGTATTATTTTATGTATGTTACGTCGAATAAACGTAAATTATGTTTGTATTGTTCGGGATTAGAACCTGCTTCCATAATATGATGGTCAGAGCAGTGGTACTAAGATAAATGTGTACCGCAAGATGTGTATTACTCGTAACAACGAATATTTACTTCAGTCGGTGGGCTTTTTTGTACGCCAGATTAGTAGTTCGGCCATCAAGTGTTAGGATAACCACGCTGTAGGTTGAGCTACTCTGCAGCAGGCTAACTAACTATAGCTGCCTATGTGAAAAACTGTCCTTTCTGTCCCTGCTAAACAACTACCCGTGCCTTATTTATAGTCACAGCAAAACAAACCTCGAACATTAGAGAGTATTTGGATGTTATATGTAGTACACGTGGTATGATGAATCTTTTTACCTCGAGCGCGACCATTGTTGACAGTGCCCTCGATACGTTCCGTCGAAAGTTCATTGAAAATAAATAAAATATTCTGTCACTGGACACATAGATTTGTACAACCAAATGCAACGATTTAATTGCATAATGTTAACTTCCCCGTAAATTACTTATCTATGACCGTACTTGCTTTCTGGATAGTCTGTTTTAAAGTATTTACAAAGACTGCGTTTCCTCCCTGATATATATGACAGTCATTTTCTCAGTATAAAAACTAGATAACTGTTTCTCGTATTTATGTAAATATCATTTTAAAACAAACAATAAAAATATATCAAAAGGAAGATATCATGGGATAAATGAAAACCAATTTTATTACTTTTCACCAATTTAGTGATTGAATTATGCAAAATCATAACATCACATGTTAAACATTTGTAAAAGTATCCAATTGAGATAAAAATCACGACGATAACCCATTGTGTCAAAGCTTTA
Source organism: Medauroidea extradentata (assembly GCA_003012365.1). NCBI lineage: Eukaryota > Metazoa > Arthropoda > Insecta > Phasmatodea > Phasmatidae > Medauroidea > Medauroidea extradentata. Next base: position 15,508 of record PNEQ01133354.1, on the reverse strand, counting down.
CAGACCTAAGAGTTTGGATATAGAAAAGTTCTGAAATATGTTGACGGACATTCACGTGTTCATAATCATAAAGCGAAAGCAACTCAATATCTCGACTGGTTCAGTGGCACTCGTGGATTTATCTAACGACACCTTCCATGTCTTTTCACCTCCTTAGTGTTTGAATTTCGGGGAAAAAAAAATACTTTATAGACAATTAAGGCTATTGTATGGGCGGTCGCGTTGTAGTGGAAACCGCGATGATAGCCCGTTGAGTTCGTTCACTCCTTTTAATCACTTTTCACCCCTTTGGTTGTCATATTTCGAAAAATCAAAAACTATATTTCAGGAATTTAAGTAAGCGTTAAGCTTAAGCAAAAATCGCGTTGATGTCTAAAAGTTCAGCGGGATCGATATATCGATAATGAATCGAAAACACCTTTTTTTTTCTTTTTTACATCTTTGGAGTCGAATTTGAAAAATATCCTGAAATAATATCTTCGGTTTTACGTAAACATCATTATAAAGCAAACAACACTTCATTATCTTGACTGGTTCGATAGCTATAGAAGTATAATCGAAAACACATTTAACTTTTTTTTTCACACCCTTAATTAAAGAATTTCGAAACATATTTACTGTAAGCCCCATCTTAGATATTTGTAAACGTATCTAATTGAAGTAAAAATCACCTACGATAGCCCATTTGGTTCCAGTTGTACAGACGACTAATAAAAACAGATTCCCCCCCCCCTTTTTTTTTACTCCAAGGGAGCAAAATTTCGAAAAAAATCTTAAAAACACATTTTGGAAAATACACATGAGCATTATTGTGAAGTGAAAAGCAATTCTGTATCCCGAAGGGTTCAGTAGATATCGATAACTAATCCGAAACACATTTCAAGTTTTTTCACTCCCCTGAAGTTTGAATTTCGAAAAATCCTTAAATAAGCTGTTAAACTGTTTTATTATTGACCAATCGAAGTAACAGTCACGACGATATATGTCATCGGGTTCGAGCTACGTATACGAATCTTAGAAAACACATTTCACCCCTTTTCACACCCTTTACGGGTTGAATTTCGAAAAATTCCTTCTTAGTGCTAGCCTACGGCCTAAAGGGAACCCACACAAAAAATTTCACGTTTCTTGGCCCAGAGGTTTGGGCTGTAGTTTGATATGTCTTTCAGTCACTCAGTCAGTCAGTGAACTAACTCTTTCATGCGTAGAGATGTATGTGTATGTGTGTGTGAATATATACACACACATATTCTGCTTCTTTAATTTGTTTTATTTTGGTTAAGCCATACTGCCGGAACTCTGTTTATTTAATTTTGGGATGGTTGTGCTAAGCTTACATAGGGACAACATTTAGGGCATGGTACATCATCAACGTGTCAAACCTAAGAACAATGAATAACCAACATCGATCATACCAACCCTCCTCTCTCCCTTCCCTTATTTTTTTTAAGTGGGGTTTCCGGGGCTCCTACCCTGGGAAAAATAGGATTTCATTGTGAAAAATAGTGCTATTTTCACAGATTTCGAAACATTGAATATTCTACTGGCAAAAATATTTCTAATTTATTTTATAATTTTCTTTAAAACTAGTCACGAGAGACAAGGGGGTTGTATCCCCTATCTCCCCCGCCCCTTGGCTATACTCATGGGCAAAACCGAATAAATCTCAGAAATAAAACGAGATGTATAAAGAAGGTGATGTGCTGTTGACGGTGTGTGTGTTCTTCTAGGAGCTGGGTACGCGGTTATCGTGGTGAACCTTATCTGCTGCTCGTACTACAGTGTGGTCGTGTCTTATCCGCTGTACTTCCTCGCCACATGCATGAGCAAGAAACTGCCGTGGGAAGACTGCGACAACCCCTGGAATACAGACATGTGCTACAAGGTCCTCGCGTTTTATCACTCCACATTCCGTATAGTATAAGTGCTAGTTCATACTGAGAGCAGCTGAGATCACCGACGACCGTTCTTTTGTTAGCTGTAGCTGCTGACGAGTAACTGGCGGGTTGGGATTTGATTTGGTGTCTGGGTTGGAGGCTATACGTACACACTGCAGTCTCAGTAGCAGGGCCTTGTGACGAAAACAGTCAAGTTTTAACCTGGCTCTTACTATTTGTGGAAATATTTACGTTTGTGACGTACATTTTCGATTTCACGGTGGCCACAGATAGTAGCGAAGAAAACTCCCTGATTTCCCCGACAGAAAACCACAAATTTCGACGATTTCTCACAAGCATGAAAACAACTTTTCGGTAATTAATTTAACCTAATTTCAAAAAACGGTAAACATTTCAATACCTTTTTACACTGTTTTGTGTTGTTTAGCTTGTTTACTTGATAAAAATAAGCAAATATGATAACGAACCTGACAATGAAGTATAATGACGTCTATAAGAACAAAAAATATACAATAATGCTCTCAAAATTTTATTATTTTCAATCCTATGATTTTAATGGAAGCTCAAAGTAAATGAGGCTGGCAAGACAATTCTCTGGAATTTCCCACGTGGACAAGAAATTCCCTAAAATTTCCCTGATATTTCCAGATGGCAGTAATTTTCCTGATGATTCCAAGTTTTCCAAGTCTGTGGCCACCTTTATGCACGCCATCACAATTTATCTTTCCTCCTTCCATCATCAGTTGACGCCATTATTTCTACCGAGGACTGCGGCTAATGAGCGTTCCACTTGGTTTGCTGCTGAGAAGAGTGACAATAGGCTACGGTTCCTAAAAAACTACTGACCAGTGATCTCAGCGCTCTCAGTAAATACAACGGAGCCCTAGTGAGTAATATGCAATACCGTGCCTGTCATGGTGAAAAGTTCAGGGCAAGATTCACGTTGTAATACACTTGTCACTGGCGCGACTTAAAAAATACTTGCCAACTAAGACGGAACAAACAGTTGTTTTCCGAGAACTAGGAAAGACTTTAAATATGTCTTCAAGTACCAAACTATAATGATGAGAATTTGTGTTATATATATATATATATATATATATATATATATATATATATATATATATATATATATATATATATATATATATATATACAGGGTGGTACTGAACAATACCGACAAACTCCGGCAGGTGATTCCACTTAGCAGCGTACCACCTGGTCCGCGTGTGCTGCTTCACATTAGTGTATATATGTGTGTGTATGTGTGTAATACACGCTAACAAATGTGTACAAATCTTACAAAACCGTAATTTTCCAGTCATTTAAACACTACAATTTATTTATTTTGAGAGAATAATTTATTAAAATTGGCAAATTTTCTTTTTAATGCGTAATGGTTCTTCTCGCTGCAATTTTGAAAATAATGTCAAAAAATTCACATTTTCTAAAACCTATCAATTCCACTCGTTTTATTGGTAAGTGTTTAAATTACTAACTTGTTCTTCCTTTAGTTAGGATCCGTCCAATACAACAGCAGTGCATCAACCATTAATGTCACGAGGAAAATGAAGACACCTGCAGATGAATTCTTCCAGTAAGTGTAATTCCGTTATTTATTTAGCGAGAAGTCAATATCTCCCTCAGTAAACTGTTTATCTGTGTTGCGCCTAGCGTTATTTTGAAATGTAGCCACTGCTACTCAAGTTCTGAATAATAATGCAGTATTTTGATATTCCTGCCCACCACAGCTATCGTCGTTAGATTCCTGTTGAAGTAACTCCCTGTTGTCGCATGTGGGAAACGTGGCGGACGTTACCATTGGTCTGCGGGTTTCACGGGATATGTCTGTTTTCGCAGCCCTCTCACCCTGCCTTTACCTCTGCTTCATTCTCACCTCCATTCTCACCAGCGTTGAGGTGCCTCCCTAGATAGGTTGTGTTTGTGTGTGTGAGGCAGGAGCAGTAAGGTTGCCCCTAACCGACGTATGCAATGTATTATCGCCTCTCCGTGCAAGCCACTCAGCTGGCGTGTAGTGCTTTATTATTATCCTTTTTCCTATGGGACTTTAAGCGGCGATCACATTATTTTATCTGTGGCCAGCATAGTTCAAAGTACATCGCTTGTTTCTATAGATATGTTCTTAGAATCCGGTTGTTATTTTTACATATACGGTAGTCTGAAAACTCCATTTTTGGCCATTTTTAGGTGCCTGAAAATAATGTTTTAAATAAACGTGCCGAATTTTTGAAACTATAGTGACGTAGTTTGAAGTGTGCGTTGTTTTCGTAGATATACAAATATAATGCGCGTTTAGTAGTTACGTCAAAAAAACATAGTCGCAACTCGCTGCAACGTATTTCAAGCGCAGGAAAGGAGGCCCCTTAATACCTCGCTGCGATAGGCTGGCCAATATCTCCCAACTTGACTCGGCTGTCACTACCAGGAGAGAGAAATATAAGAACAAAAAATTAAGACGGAATGATTCTTGTCGGCATGGTTTTGTGGATTTGCTTATAAATCCTGAAATAGAAAGAACATTTTTTCACGTTGGCAGGGAATATTTTATCGCTTCATTCACGAGAACCATACGGCGTGGTTTCTGTTATTTTGGTGACTCCTGCAATCTCTCGAATAAGTTTATTGCATGTTCCTTGTCAGTTGTTTCTCGTTACAACACAATGAAAATATTGAGGTTGCAACGATTTAAAAATTCTGTTAAGTTTTCATCATTCCCTACTCTGCCAAAAAAAAAAAAGTTAATATATCAATTTAAATAAATGTTATAATGAAAAAATTGATACATCCAAAGCGGTAGGAATGAACCCCGACTAAGTGAGGGTACTGGTAACACTAGAAAATAAAATCTTTGTGTTTGAAATGATGTGGTCTAAATGTCTACGTGGTTTCTCTTTACAAATAGCATTTAATAACCGTCACGTGCCCGACTTCAGATTTCGTTTTCGATATTTTCACATCTCGTGTGTATTACGGTAGAGTGAAGCTGGCTAAAACGAGCGTTTCCACAGTCAGTTTAGAATGTTTTAGACAGAAATTTCGTAATTGTCTTCGGGCACGCATCATATTCTCATCTGTATCTGCCACAGCTCAAAGTCCCGTCCACGCGATCCCCCCGCGGCATGAGAGCGAGCCCTTTGAGAGCCTTGCTTGTAGAGTCGATAATGCAAGTGACAAGAGAGCATGAGTCGACCTTTGTGATCTCCCGTTCCCAGGCGCCGGTCGCTTACAGTAGCCGCAGTCGAACTTCAAGCCATGGAGTTCAAATGGGCAGTGCTACAGATATTATCCGTCAATACATGTATGTTCAAAGGAAAAGTATTCTCCGTGAAATTTTTTAAACACTACAAAATAAAGGGGCTTTTGAAAAAAATTAACTTGTAATATTTTAATTAACTGTAAATTAAAAAAAAAACAGAAATTACATACTAAATATGTAGAATTCTTCCGTTATAAATTTCTCGTAAAAACAAGTTTTGTTTAGGTTTGTATTTAAGATTGGTCCATATAGTAATTCTAGATAAGTACCAAATAACTTTAATAGCTGGTGTGTCTGTTCCGCTATCTTGCAAAATTTGAACGGCTTTAGTTAGTCATATGTGGCTCGAATAATAAAGCTTGATGTCTTTAATCCATACACTATACAATCCTTCATAGAATCATAACTTATAGCTGCATACTTACAACTTGCACTTAGGTGCCTTCGTGCTGGTACTAATGAGTAGACACTTTTATATTTCTCTTGTGACCGAATGTCGAACTTATGACGCTTCACGCTTTGATTGACTTTGGGTAAGTTTAATTTTACCATAGGTTAGGAAAATAAACGAATGTATTTTCATGGACGCGCTTGGCAAGGGACAATTTCCACCCCTAGCAGCGCTGGTATCGGTAAGGCAACTGTTTCATGCTGGCTTATGGAGAAAACTTTGGGTCTATAACCGAACATCACCGAAGGACGAAGTTCTCTCCACAAGCGCCAGCTTGAAATAGCCCCTTTGCCGACGCCAGTACTACACCAGCGGCGGAAGGTGTCCCTTTTCAAACCAATAGCATTGAGCTTCTTAATTTGTAGTAGAGTCAACCTTATTTACGGTTTTAAAAAATAATTTTCTAGAGACACCATCCAAACTGCGATTGGCGCAATCGCTGGAGCACTCGCCTCCCACCAAATGCGACCAGGGTTCGATTACTGGCGGGATCGTCCCCGGATTTTCGCATGTGGGAATCGTACCAGACGATGCCGCTGGTCCGCGGGTTTGCTTTCCCCTGCCTTTTCATTCCGGCGCTGCCCCATACGCACATCATGTTACCCCTCGCCTGCGCTAAAGACCTTCAGGGATGGCCAACCCTATACCCGCGGACCAAACACTGGTCCACCAAAGAATTTTGAATGGCCCTCCGAAAGCTTACTTATTTGCATTTTATTCCTTTCTTAAGTACTGTAGAGAAGTGTTTGCGCTTCAAGAGGATAATGAACCGTGAATACATGGGAAGCAAATATTTTATAAAATGACTCTCATTTAGGCATATAATACCGTAAACAATTGCATAAATTTTCGGATCATTAGAAGTAGTAAATGTTAAAGTAATTTATCGTACCCCACGTCATGATTTGGTTCAACGTTTTGGCCATAATTCTGAAAAGGTTGGCCGCCCCTGACTTAGATGTTAAGTGCTGACCGAAATATCTTCATTGTAGGGTCTCATTCTATGTCAATCTTTGGGGAAAGCAGATGCCTACAGGCGGCCAGTCATGAAATCTGTATTCGGGGTGTGATACCCTGGCCCCCAAGTAGCCTCCTCATACGATATTTACTCATTATAATCCAAACTCTGTGGTTGAAGTGACCCAGTGCCCGGAGCAAGAGAGGACTGCGACGAGCGTTGTCCGCGCGCTTTGTTCCAGCAACAAGATCCTGCAGATCTCCGACGGTATCGGCACGCCGGGCAAGATCGTGTGGCAGCTGCTGGTGTGCGACATACTGTGCTGGGTCATCCTCTTCTTGTGCATCATGAACAGCGTCAAGTCAGTGGGCAAAGTTGTCTACTTCACCGCCACCTTCCCCTTCGTCATCATCGTGGTGCTGCTGGTGCGAGGTCTGTCCCTGCCTGGCGCCCGCGAGGGTGTGCTCTTCTACATCTCGCCCGAGTGGAACCAGCTCGCCAACCTCAAGGTAACCTCCCGCCGTACTCCGACGTACGCAATACATTTGCGACTAAATTAAGACCAGACTACGTGTAGCACTTTCAACAAACATACGGTTAACAGAAATAAATAGATAAAATAACTTGTTACAGTATGAGTTAAATAAAAAGGTAATTGCATTAATTTCTCTGCATGATTATTGGTCCTGGGTTGGGAGACAGGAATGAGAAAAAATAAAAATAATAACATTAGAGCCCGAAAAATTATAAATAAAGAGGAAATTGGCTAAAAAGCAATTTGTACTGATCTGCTCGGGTGAAAAATTTTCCTTGAGAGTGTGTGGTAGATAAATAAACGCTGAAAACATTAATCGATTTCTACGCTTTTTTTTTTTAAGCCAATATATATAAAATACTCAATGACAACCCTAGATAATGGTATTTGCCAACTTTATGAGTAGATATTTATCTAGAATTGCTAATTCGTTACCCGTGATCTCTTGCACCGCAGTTAAATGCACGAGGTTCCGGCGTCAGAGATTGTGCCTCAGAAGTTCGTAACAGTGGAAAAGATTTTGTTTTAAACGTTGGCTAAAACTATTGTCTAGGATTGCTATTGTTTAATTTTCGCAAATTGGCTTCAAGAAACCTATAGTTATAGATTAATGCTTTTAGCGTTGAACTATGTACGACGCCTTCTTAAGCTGCCCCTGTGCGCAGACCTCTTAACCGCGATTCTCAATCCCCTCTGTTAATTTCGATTAGCTTAGGTTCGTTGAAAATGCAAAATAATTGTGTAACATACACCAACTTTCTGCCCCTTTAAGAACTGACTGACAATAACTTTGCTCATTTAAATCACTTGTGCTGTAGAAACTGTCATGACGTGGTAATTAAAAAAAAAATAATAACGGCCATAACTTTGTGTTCGTTGAATCCAATATGTCTCTTATCACAATCTAGTAGTTGAATTGGCGAACGGAGACGCAGCGAATAGGGGAGTGAGTTTGGAAACTAGCCTATAAATATAAAAAACTGATATGTTTAACGTGTATGGAGTTCTCGATTTATTTTCGTTCGATTCTGGCAATCACAAAATAGTACTGAGTAAGATGTTACGATAACAAGGTGCACTCACATTCGGGAGGGCCAGGTTTAGATTCCCGGCTCCAACTATGCTGATCTCGTTTTCCCATTGTTTCCCTAAATCGCTCCATGAGAATCCTGGGATGATTCTTTACCATCGGCCACGGCTGATTCTTCTCCTAGTTCCTATCATTGATAAAGTTGTGCCTAGTATTGGTTTAGTGACAGAGAAGAACTGTAAACTGCTCCGCCACCGTTATCTACAATGGAGGATTCGATTTGTGGTGTGGTGTTAACATTTTATATCTTGTTAAGTTTAACTATTGTTACATTCCTTTAACGGCGAGATCTTTCTGCCCTATCTTGCTTAAACATATTGCTTGAGCGAGAGAAGTAGAACGAGTTATCGGAGGACCAAATACCAATGCGAAACGGATTAACTAATGCTATGCTAGCGCAATTGTCAGGAAAAACTCATATTCTCTAGTGATAGGTTGTAGGAGAAGAACGGCATTTACTTAACAATAACATTTAAATCAGATATTACATTAAACTTTACAACGAACATATGGATTTAGTTTGTGAACCTATCTCGGGACTGCTTCCTTTCCGAGAACCAAACATGAACGATGATGTGATAGTTCATAAAAAACGTTTTACATTCCATGTGAGTTTTTCCCATACGAGCTAGTCGCGACGTTTCGAGATCTGACATCTGCTCCTGTTTTCAGGCTGACTGAAAGTCACTCCAGTGTTGTGTATGTCTATTTTTGTTTTGTCTAGTCATGTGTTTGTGCGTCGCTATTGGGTCATCTTGTCTTACATGTAACACCGTTGTCGTAATTATGTGGCGCCCTTGTTAAGTGGTAACACAATACTGGATTTTACTGAAATGACTGTCACAAAAATGTAAGTTGACTGATTCACTGTTTATTAACTACTTAGTTTCCCTGGAATGAAGAGCTTTAAGAGAAATATGATATGCAAGCATAACAAATGGGCATGCAGCTTTGTTAATGCAGTCTTTGGCTTCCATTTTGTCGTATGCAGTGCTGCACTCTGAATGAAGCGACGCCGCAAATACTAATCCAACTGAAGTAAAAATCATGAAAATATCAAATCGGGTTCAAGCTGTATAAACGATTCATAAAAAAACATTTCCCCCCGCCTATTTTACTCATTGCGAGTCGAATTTCAAAAAATCCTAAAACTGCTTTCTTGGTACTTAGGTAAGCATAATTTTGACGCAAAAAGCAACGTTGTACCCCGAAGTGTTCGATTGATATCGGTAAATTATCGAAAACACATTTACTGTCTTTTCACCCCCTTAAATATTGAATTACGAAAAATCCTGAAATTGGCTAATACGCATTTTTATAAGTGTCTCATGGAAGTGAAAATCACGACAATAGGCCGTCCTGTTCGAGCTAAGTGACGATTATTGGAAAACACAGTTTACACCTTTTCACCCCCTTAGAGGTCGAATTTCAAAAATCCCTTCTTAGTGCTCCCCTACGACCCGAGGGGAATCGACATACAAAATTTCACGCTCCTAGGTGAAGTAACAGCACAATAGCCATGTCCGAGCCAGGATTCGAACCCAGGACCACTAACATCCTAAACCGACGCCTAACCGACAACGTTACGGAGGCCGGCTCAGAATTGAGGACTCCATATTCATACTGAGTTCTTGATGTGTCTGATGACATCACATGACAAACTTGACCACTGGGACTTTTGATATTTCCCGTTATTACTGCTGCTTTTCTTTTGTCACCATAGCTAGACCATAAGATTATCGAATGAGTGTTCTTCTGGCACGACGAACAGTTTAATTGTGAAATTTTACATTACGACCAGCAAGGCGAGGTAGGAACTTACCATCCGTGAAAGTTGCGGCATCGCTGGGTTGCGCCAATGAAGAACTATGGGCGATGTTGGACAAGCACGGCAGATTGCAATATTTTCTCAGCTGTGTTAATCTTGGTGCCCACAGTTTTCTCAGTTTTTTCTTTACTGATTTTTTCTTGGTTCACTCTTTGTTTTCTGAGACAACATAGTACTGCAATGGTGTATGTCAAAAGTATTTATTTAAGTTATGATAATTATGTTTCTAAAAGGCATTAATACTGAATTTTAGCCAACTTGAAGAAAAGGTACGTATGTTCTTCTGTGTCGTCTTTATTGTTTCGTCCAGACTTACGTCTGTAGTCCTTGTTCTCGCCATCCAGTCTTGTGTGTGATCTGGTCTCCATCCAGTAATTGTCTGTCTTAATTGTGATGTGACATCAAAATGTTTTTTTGTCGTCAGGTATGGGCCGACGCTGCCATTCAAATATTCTACTCCCTGGGACCTGGATGGGGTGGTATCATTAACATAGCCAGTTACAACCCTTTCAAGAACAACCTGAAAAGGTAAGGATCGAAGCCAAGCATACGCATTTTAATCGGTAGTTTAGCTGGTTTATCTCTACATAAAACAAAACTGCAGCAGTGTTCACAAAAAATATGGCAGGCCGCAGCAACCGATACAAACATGTTACTTTAATCGGTTACTTAGAGGTAACTTTCAACAGGCCACTGAGAAAACGTTAACCGTAATCGTAAAAGTTAGAAGGCTACATTGAACTTTAACACATACTTTCCACAAATAAAATAACAGCGTCTTCTCTGAAAGTCCCACTAAAAACACTTTCTGCTAAAACACTGCACGCTAGTTTACTACTAGAGGCGATTATGTTTTCGATCACTTGTTAGTAATTTTGTCGTCTTCCAGGCTTCCATGCAAATAAATAAAATATAATTTCTAAATAACTGTTAAAAGTGTTGTTGTGACCATGAATTACGTAGTGTCGTGAAGTAATTCAGCAAGGCGGTGGTTATGACTCGACATGGGTGCTCGGAAGTATACGTGAGTCATTATGTTGCAGGAACTCTATCCTGGTGCCCGTCATGAACTGCGGCACCAGGATCCTTGCAGCCTTCGTCGTGTTCTCCGTGCTGGGCTTCATGTCACCATGAATGACATAGTGTCGTAAAGTGCTCCAGCAATGTGGTGGTTATGACTTGACATGGGTGCTCGGAAGTGTACGTAAGTCGTTATATTGCAGGGACTCTATCCTGGTGCCCGTCATGAACTGCAGCACCAGCATCCTTGCAGCCTTCGTCGTGTTCTCCGTGCTGGGCTTCATGTGACCGTGAATGACGTAGTGTCGTGAAGTACTCCAGCAATGTGGTGGTTATGACTTGACATGGGTGCTCGGAAGTGTATGTGAGTCGTTATGTTGCAGGGACTCTATCCTGGTGCCCGTCATGAACTGCGGCGCCAGCATCCTTGCAGCCTTCGTCGTGTTCTCCGTGCAGGGCTTCATGTGACCATGAATGACGTAGTGTCGTGAAGTGCTCCAGCAAGGTGGTGGTTATGACTCGACATGATTGCTCGGAAGTGTACATGTGTCGTTATGTTGCAGGGACTCTATCCTGGTGCCCGTCATGAACTGCGGCGCCAGCATTCTTGCAGCCTTCGTCGTGTTCTCCGTGCTGGGCTTCATGTCACCATGAATGACTTAGTGTCGTGAAGTGCTCCAGCAAGGTGGTGGTTATGACTCGATATGGGTGCTCGGAAGTGTACGTGTGTCGTTATGTTGCAGGGACTCTATCCTGGTGCCCGTCATGAACTGCGGCGCCAGCATCCTTGCAGCCTTCGTCGTGTTCTCCGTGCTGGGCTTCATGTCACCATGAATGACGTAGTGTCGTGAAGTGCTCCAGCAAGGTGATGGTTATGACTCGACATGGGTGCTCGGAAGTGTACGTGAGTCGTTATGTTGCAGGGACTCTATCCTGGTGCCCGTCATGAACTGCGGCACCAGCATCCTTGCAGCCTTCGTCGTGTTCTCCGTGCTGGGCTTCATGTGACCATGAATGATGTAGTGTCGTGAAGTGCTCCAGCAAGGTGGTGGTTATGACTCGACATGGGTGCTCGGAAGTGTACGTGTGTCGTTATGTTGCAGGGACTCTATCCTGGTGCCCGTCATGAACTGCGGCACCAGCATCCTTGCAGCCTTCGTCGTGTTCTCCGTGCTGGGCTTCATGTCGCACCAGACAGGCGTGCCGATCTCCGCCGTCGCGACTGGAGGTAACATCATTGCTGCCAGGGCTCCTAGCAAGAAAATGTTTTTAAAGCAAGTAAAATAGAGACTGTTAATAAATTATCTTTACAAATTTAGATTTTAATAACTTTAAAACTGCACAAGTTAACAAACGGTTTTCATCATGCGGCAAAATAACTCATTTGCTTTTTTATGTTCCTTGCCAAGATTGACGCAAATAATGACTTATTGAAAAACATTTGTTTCTCCGATGAGTCAACTTTTCATGTCTCAGGTAAACTGAATCGTCATATTGTTGCGATCAGAACCTCCTCATATTACACATGAAATGTAAAATGACACTCTCAAAATCTATGTGTGCTGCGAACTTATGCGTGATTGCGTCATTGATCCATTCTTTTTCATTGAATCTACAGTCACAAGTGGTGTTTACATGGACATGTTGTAAGAGTTTACTGTGTCACGACTGGACAATCTGCAACCTAATGTTGTTTTCCAGCAGGATGGGGGCACCACCTCATTGGTCCCTTATTGTCCCTCAATTTCTGGATGAAAAGTTTCCGGACTGGTGGATTAGACGAGATGGTCCGATTAGACGGCCGCCGCGATCACCTGACATTACCCCACTTGACTTCTTCCTATGGGGTTATGTAAAGGATCAGGTATACCGAACCAAGGTAACATACTTGCAGGACTTGAAGACACACATTCGTAATGCATTTCAACACGTAACTGTGGAGATGCTATAGCTTACACGTAGAGAAATTTAATACTGACTGGACATTATCCTTGCCACTAGGGGTGCAAATATTGACGTCTATGAATGTGGTAAAAGAACTTAATGAGTTACCTTGTCATGTGTTGAAAACCGTTTGTTGTTTTTTGTATAGTTTTAATGTTATTAAAATCAAAAGTTGTGAATATAATTTATGGACATCCTGCACATTTATTTAGGTCTAAAAACGTTTGGTACCTTCTAGCTCATTATGATATTTATTTATTTATTTATTTGTCAATAAGGAAGCGTCAAAAAAGGTACAATTTTTACAAACTAAAACATTTTGTTGCGATTATTATATAATTAGCTGTTAAAGACACATTTGTGCTGTGACATACTTGTGTAATCATTGCAAGATAAATTAATTGACTGAATAAACTGAAAATTTTTTTTTAAGTTTAAAGACGTAGGTCTAATTGCACATTCAGTAAACGAAAAATTCTTACAATTAAGTACAAGTACATTTTTCATATTTAAAATACATTCTTACACTCTAATATTCAAAAGAAAAAACAAGGGCGGGTAGGGACTTTACTGAGGAGACATCTGGTCTGAGGAGCGATAAGGACCGAAGTACTAAGCTCGTCGAGAAGAATATCGTCTGTTAATACAGGGCAATTAGACAAAAATAAGGTCCAACCAGGACATTCGAAAAAACAAGCTGAAAATGTTTTGGAGTTACGGTATTCAAAATGCCGTACGGAACAACATACCTGAAGTTCCAACATTTCCCATTTGAAGAAAACCCACCATCTTGAAAATAGAAAACATTTAAATGTTGTCAATCTTAAATTTTCAGGGCAGTACATTAACTGCAGGATTAATTCCAATTGTGAATATTTTTAATTAATGCTTTGAGCCTCTATCATTAATTTAACAAGCAAAATAATCACTCACAAATTAAAAAAAATATGCATTATCCTCTCAAAATTCGAGATCACTGCCTTTGCAAATCCGTCCCTGCCAACCCCATGCTGTTTCAGGTAATTTCACACTCCTCCAATCTTGAACCTAAAGTAAGAAAAGTAAATAAAAGCATAAAGTGTGAGAATTGTTATTTAATTTTATTTCTGTTTTGAGTTAAAACTAAAACTGAGAAGATATAATTGGCACGATGAGAATAATTTGGAGTCTTACCTGGTGATACATGTGGTAGGAATGCTGCCTTGCTGCAGACGATATAGCTGCTGAAAGCTGTGTCGAAACACCTTATGGATTAGTCCATAACTCACAAGCCAGGTGGCTACGTTATGGCAATCCTACCGAAACTATGTCATAGAGACCTGGTTCAACTGCGCTTTTACCCTATGAGATCGGCCTACCAGACTCAAGTCACGTCCGAAGCATGATGTAATGTCTATTTTTAGACCCCTGTAATGTGGTGATTCCCCGACTATTTCGCATAGTACATAAGCACAGCTCCATTATTAACTTGCCTCGTACTAGAACTTATGTATACTTATTTCACAAAATATAAAATATGCAGAAAATATAGAAAATAGTTTTCGACTATTTGAATGAGCCATAACGCTGTCTATCCCAGAGCATAGGTGCGAGTGTAGGGATTTAACAAGTTATGTTAAATTCGATGAAGTAGTTGTCTATCGAACTTATGCCACCACTGACTTCTTTATCCGTCTCAATGCGACCGACATTATCATGGGATATTTAATGCTGTTGTTTAATATCATCAAGATGTGTATTTTAATTTTTTAAATTAACACGATAACATATGTTTTTATTTTATTCGCCATTTTTATTTTTGTATTTTCCTAATCTTAATGAGGAAAAAATTGTTCTCTATTATTCCTCACGACAGGGTTCCGAGGTAGGCAGTGCCCTTAAGGCCATGCTCTCTAGTTTCTATTTTTTTTTTTGCGTTATTAATTTTTTACGCCTAAATGAAAGCAGATATCAAAAATCTGTCTGGAAGATTTGTTTAAAGTCATATTTTCTACGTTGCCTGACTTTTTCAAGGCAGTAAATGCTGTAGTTTTAGCTAAATATGTGATTTAATCAAGTTTTGGTTAGTTACTTTTTAGTCGAAACTGTATAATTTCATTTTTTTCAAAAAAAATAGCTATCATGCCAAAAACCATTTCAAACAAAACTACCAGACAGATTTTTGATATCTGCTCTCGTTTAAGTTTAAAAAAATTATTATGGCAACAACAGTATAAACTAAAGAGCATGGTAGATAAATAAGTGCTGAATACTTCAATTGAGATCTACGCTTTTTGAAAAGTCAGTATAGAAAAACTAAAAAACAGCAGTCCTGGATAGTTATACTTGACAATTATGAGCAAACATTTATCTAGAATGATGCATTTGTTAAGCGTGATTTCTTGTGCAGGAATTAAATGTCCGGGATTTCGGCGTCAGAGATTGTTCTTCAGATATACGTTAATCGAGAACAATATTTTGCTTAGAGAGTTGGATAATTGTTTTTTTTTTTTTTTTTTTTTTTTTTT
>PNEQ01133353.1:215950-237783 GCA_003012365.1 Medauroidea extradentata | reverse complement strand
AAAAAATTTTGTAGTAACGAAATGAGCAGTAATGATTAGAGAATCATGGTATTTGAAATGTGTTTTTATGTGTAAATTTCCTTTGGAAATTTTTTTTTGTGGGGGGTAATTGAGACAAATATTATATATTGTCTGGTAGTATGTTTTGTAATGTAATATATGCTTTGTACCTTTTCCGCTGGGAGGCGTTTTGATTATGATGAGGGTAGGCTGCGCGCGCAGCTGGTGCGCGATAGACGAGGAGTGTGCAAGCGTGCCGCGTCAGGCAGACGGATGTTCGACGGGTAACGAGGCAGTAGACCCGAGGTGTTGAGAAGGAAGCCTCGATGTGGAACTGAATATATCACCACACCAGCGGCGTAATGTGGAGCTGGTGTGGAATAGTGAATTTTCAGCTGAGGTTTGCTGAATGGTTTGCTCTGCTTTAAGACTGTCGTCTGGGAAGTGATAAGGGCAGCTAGCTACAAGACGGCGCGACGAGTCATGAAATAAGGGGTACACCGTCGAAGGATCTCCCGAGGACTGTTAGGGACTAGCGGCAATGCTCGTCCCTCATTGATTCACCCAGGCTGCTGGTGCATTGGACTGCAAACTACGTTAGACAAGGTATGAGGCGTCAACCTTAAATACGTGCATTAGACTGTCCGGCACGGCTATCTGAATACGAAGTACTTTAAAGTGCGCGAGCTGCAGACTTTAACTTTGTCCGTCCTCCCCAGCGTCTTTTATATTGTGTTTAAACCAAATATATGGTTCCTTACCACAAAACATGTCTGAACATTGTGATACCTCCCTTTTTTGGAACTATGTTTAACTCTGCTGTCTCCCTAATTAGCTCAGAGATAGGCAGAGTCGTTACCACCCGAATTCATACGAAACGGGGGGTTTCACTATTATTCGACAGAAATAACGTTCTACGAATTTCACGGTGAAATCTTCGTAGGCGAGGGCTATATTAACTGTATACTCACATAAGTTGATTTGAAACAGCCCGACGTCTTCGCGTTTATTGGCTGGTGTCTGACTAGTTCACTAAACGGGCTTAGACGACATTCGCGGTGCGTAGCAAATGCGGAAAAACAATAAACCAACAAAATTCACTGCTCATTTTCTACGTCAAGGACAATGGGATTTATCGTGTGTAATGCAATAAACGTCACGGAGGTAGTTCACTCTTGCGCTCCACAGATTTCGTGCCTGGCACAAGAGTATACTAACAACATGCTGAGTTAACACGTTACGTACGAAATTATACGGGCGCAAACGTAGCGTGTTTTCCATCGTGCACGACAAATTTCATTGTACGATTTTTTTTTGTACTGACAATATGTACATTTAGGAGATTACATTTTGCGACGTTTGCCAAGGTTAATATAAATATGTACGTAGAACACGTTAATTCGCTGTAAGAAAGATTAATAATGTCAAACTTTGCCAAAATTATTTCTTACCTATCCGTGAACACTGTGTCTGGCGCAACGAAAATTTGGATTCTAAAATAAATATAAATGTCGTACTAAATATTTTCGAATAGATTGCATGCATCGCCTGTCATTATGCTCAAACGTATAGCAATTTACAAAATTAATTTAAGTATAAATCTAAAACCTAATTATTTCCAAACCAAGTCAACGTCAGGGTAATGCAATGTTTAAGCTTGCTAGAAATTTTTTATTTGTGGGATAACAAAACAAATTTTAATTTAGAATACTGCTTTTTACCCTCCGATATTTATAATTCGTTTAATGCTTGTATTTCTTAAGTTCTTAAAAGTATGGAAATCAATAAAATGACTACGTACAATGTCGTTTGAATTTTATTCAACTCTAATTTTGCATTAATAATCGTACACATAATATGAGCCAGAATACTCTTTTTATTTTTTTAATATCAAAATACGAAAGCAAAGTTGATATGACAAGCTCTCAATTATCTAAGAGCCTAGCAACAGACAGTAGAAAAACGCTACTGTCTCGGGGCAGCTTCATCCTCCCTGAATCTCCGCGGTCCAGAGTTAAGAAGAACGGTTATAAAAATGTAAATAATCTCATGAATCCGTCTAGTCCATGGGCGGAAAACTACACACACAAGTCGACTGGAAAATTCCACTTCCTTCGACGCACTGAGATATATGTTCGACTGAATAAAACATTTTGTATTTTTCAGCGGACAAGACAATGTTTTCGTGTTGAGAGTTTTAAACTTCACATTACGAAAATCTAATAACATCTTTCTTACTACGTTGCTCGAAAGTGTAACTGATTGTTCGGCTGTATGCCTAGAGTGTTTTGTTTTGAATCATAAAAATTAGTTTTGAACATAAAGGTCATAAATATTTTCATCAGAAGTCTGTGCCTTATCAGTCATTGTCATACTGGGGTTCATTTGTTCAGATAAATGTCAAGTGCTTTATATAAACACAAGGCTTTAAGATTATTATTATTTGCTTTTCGTACAAATAGCTTTTTGGAGTTGCTTAAAATATTGTCTCCAAATCGATAAAAAAAATTATTACTTCGCAATTTTGGCGCCGTGCCTCATTCACACAAACACACGGCCAGTAGGTGCCGCCTTTCCGCACGTGAGAGGTTCAAAAGCGTCGGAGCTGTAAGGTCGACCTTGAAGCGCGCATCAAATGCCGCGTCGCCTCAACGAGCCAAGCGCTGAATTAGCGTGCAAGGTTCCCGCCGACAGGTTTTTACTACGGGACACTAAGCGGTGACCGTATAATTTTATTTCTGGAAAGTCTGCAACTAAGTTCAGTGCAGGTGGCAATCTGAGTTCCACATACATCCGGTTTGTACATTTAGAAGTACGGAAGTTTGAAAAGCCCGTTTGTAGCCATGTTGGAGGGCTTAGAAACTGTGTTTTTAATGAGCACGGCGTCTGAGTGCGTGGTAGATAAATAAACGCTGAAATCATCAATTGATTTCTGCGTTTTTTTTCGAAGCCAATATGGATAAAATACTCAGTGACAATCCTAGATAATGGTATTTACCAACATTATGGGTAAATATTTACCCAGAATTACTAATTCGTTACGCGTGATCTCTTGCGCCGCAGTTAAATGCACGAGGTTCCGGCGTTAAGAGACTGTGCCTCAGAAGTTCGTAACACTGGAAACAATTTTGTTTAAAACGTTGGCTAAAACTATTGTCTAGGATTGCTACTGTTTAATTTTCGCAAATTGGCTTCCAGAAACCTACAGTTATAGATTAATGCTTTTAGCTCTGAATTATGTACTACGCCCTCTTAACAGTGAGGTTCCGACCTTGTCTGAAGATTGTTTTCTTTTCGTACGTTGGTACAATAGGCACACGTGGAATATTTCCGTAGAAAAAAGAACCTGTTTACGAACACACGGCAACGCATTTGAAGCGTGGGGTGGGCGGCCGCCTTACGGAGCGTTCCTAGTCAATAAATTAGCGCCAGGAGCAATACTGCAAACTATAAATACTGGCCACTTCGCCTGAAGAGGCGAGCAGATGTCAGCTCCTGAAACGTCGTGAAAAGTCGGTCATTAAAAATGTACTGTGTTTACGCCGTAGTGTCGTCTTGTCAGTTGCCTGTGACGTCGTCGTTGTTTTCCTGTCTTGTGTCCATTATTGTCCTTGTCCCAGTATTGTCTGTGCTGTCTTTCATGTGCTGTCCTGAGTTGTTACAGACTAATTTTGTTTTGTATTTCTTCATTTAATTATTTTTACTTTCCATTATTTTTTATTGACTAATCTCCTTTGTGTTCTTTCGTGTTCTGTTGTTTTCGGTTATGGATGTGTTGACTACAGCCAAAATTGGATTGTTTTCTCTTTTAGTTTGTATGTATTTTTCTTTGTCTCGTATTTCTGGAACGACCTCATATTGAAATGACGTATGCCAACAATAGTACAGTAAGTTATTCTGTCACATTGCAAGAAACATTTAAAGACACTACTAGTTACTATACGCAAAGATTTAATACTGGAATGTAAATACGATTGTTAACATATTTGGGATTTGAGCGTAATTTTGTTATTCAGTACCATTTCTTAACAATAAATATTTTCAATTTAGTAAATAATAATAGTAACTTAGATGAGTCCTTCGTGAATACATATTTGTGTGAAAACACTTTAGAAACTTTTTTTTTGTGAGAAAACCGACTAAAGTCGAAGCGTGTTTTCGTATTTTCGTATTTTTCTCTTCTACACTCACAGATACTCCCCTACAGTCAATGTCTATTTTGGTTTCACCCTCAGTATGTCTTCTCAGAAGAGAATACCCCCAGCTGTCACTACAAGTATACATCCGTCGGCTGATTGTTCAGGTCTCTGCTATGTAGGGACTCGCCTTACTGCGCATGGAAAGGTAATATGTCGAGCGAACGACTGGAATAATCAATCGTCTATAAATTCTAAACTAATGGCGGCTCGTGGGTTGTTGCCAGGTGGGGCTACAGATAGTTGGAACTGTACACTCTCGATGAACGCGGCGTAGACCAACGGCCTTGAAATATTTACTGACTACTAAATCTGTTGTGACCACTCCGTAGTAAGGGGCATCTGTACATCAGCGTGTCAGTGGCTGTAGAGTCAACAGGCGCACAATCCTGTACAGCTATTGGCAACTGCAGCCCTACCTGGCAACATCCCACGAGCCACCACTGTTCTAAACTACTCATAATTCGATAGGATTTGTTTTTGCCGAGTAGATATTCTATTAGTGGACGTTTATTTATGGGCGTAGTATGCTTTGCTTTCAAGTAAAAAAAAAAAAATAAAAATGATATTTAGAAAAATAAGGGAATGAAACAACAAACTCCAAAAATTTGAAAACTGTAATTTTATATTTTTTTTAGTACGATAATTTCCAGTACTTTTTTAAATAACCAAAATTAAAAAATAATATTGACCTTTTGATTTTTAAATAATTTTACTCTCCGATAACTTCTGCGCGAGTGGTTTGCGAGCTGACCAAAATTCCTTCACCCTCCTGCCGGCATTATATTCCGAGTGTGACCTCGCCACGGTATAAATTCCGCACGACCGTCGCAAGCGGCCGGCGCGGGCAATGTCCCGGAATTAATGAACACGGATGGGGCAGCGGCGTCCCTGGAGCAAGACGTGGAAACCCCGTAGGAAGCCCCCTCGCTGGTGGATGACGACCCGAGCCTGTTCCTACCCCCTGGAGATTACATTCCGCACGGCCCTACGTCGCGGGCCCGAGGGTGGGATTAGCATCCTCTTCTCAGACCGATCCTCGTGATTCAGCAGCTCTCCATCACGTCTCGGACCTGGGACAATCTTCAACACATCCCCTTCCCTCTTCACGGCAACTCACACTGGCAGGATAACCTACAACACACAAGTGATATCACCACACGGGGATAACCTGAGTAAGGTTAATTCTTCAAGACCCGGAAATTTCTCAAATTCATTTGAGACCAAGTTACATTTCAAACTCCTTACACATAAAAAACTCTCGAGATTGGATCACTATTTATGAAATAAGTTCTCGAGTAGGACTGACCAATACCGAGCCTAAATAAAAACACCCCAATGACTAACACTTTTCCTTGTCACATGTACATACAAGTGTCCACTCGTTGGAGCACCAGCTAATGTACAAGTGCTGAGGACATAGTGTATACAGGACTTTGCAGTCCAGCCGGCTGGTCGTTGAACCCGCGAAATTAATTACACTACAAGTTTGGAAGAAAACGTGTTTTATATGGGAGAGTTTGGCACAAGGAAGCATTCTGTAGATCATTGTGCTGCTGTGGCTAACGGGTCGAATAAGATACGATACTGTAGTAAAATAAAATTTAACTTGGCTTGGCACTGATTTAAGTTATTTTATTCAATTTTTAAGTGAAAAACCAACCAATATTTGTTTTTAAATTATTAACTTCATGTAACTTAAAATTCTCGAAAATGGCATGGATTTACCCTGGCCAAACTTTTAACAAAGATCTTCCTAACATGTAGCAGAATTAACCTTAACCAGAGCTAGAGAAGCTGAAGTATGGTAAAACGAATGCATTTCGCCCCAACCTGTTTCTATGTCTTAAGTGCATATCTGCAGTTCTGCTGCATGGTCGGTGAACTGATGTTTTGACTTGCATCGTCCAGGGATTTTATCTGCAAATTACGTACGTGTGTTGTTACGGTATCCGTAATCTGATTGGCGTAATCAGATAAGTATCGCACCTGCAGGAAGACACGCTGCCTAATAACCACGAAATAGAGCTGAAGTTACGTGAGGATAAATGTTTTGAAATTCAATTTATCTCGAAATATTCTCGCGAAACTCAGGTGTCAGTTATTAAAGTCGGTTCCAAGTAGCAATTATATACGTTTTTTTTAGTTTGTGTCGTTAGTTCTGTACAGCCCTATTTATATTAAAACAGCAGTATCCTTCTATACCACATATTAATTCTACAAGAAATCATTTAACCCGCTGTCAAACCAAAAAACTATTTTACCAAATTTAAACGTTGTTCACATTAGAGCTCTTTGAAACTATCTAAAAGTATGATTCCTACTGAAAAAAGTAAATGAAATTTTTGCCGGCTTGTGTTCTAAACACGCCCTTTATTGTTTTTTAACCAAGGTTTCTTGTATACTAGAATAGAAAAAAAAAACCTTTAAGTATTGTTTCAGGAATTTATGTATAACATAGAATACACTTTCTCTGATTCAAATACACAGGATATTCGAGCTTCTTTATTTTACTCACGCAAAGGGCGTTTAAGATTAGTATGAAAAAACTTTGATGGGGAAATTTATTAATTTAACAAATGTCTCAAAAGGAAATCCCGAATCAATAAAAGGTTCGTTAACATGATTTTAGGAGCAGTAATAATTAATCGAAATATTTGAAGGAGGAGCTGTCCTAATTCAAATCACTACTATGTTAATACCACAGAGAATCTAAGTAATGTTTACTGATAATTGACTTACTTCCATTTCTTTGGCTCGTGCGACTCTATAGTTCGCCTCACGAATGTGTGTTTTTGCTACTATTTAGCTGTC
Organism: Medauroidea extradentata; assembly: GCA_003012365.1. NCBI lineage: Eukaryota > Metazoa > Arthropoda > Insecta > Phasmatodea > Phasmatidae > Medauroidea > Medauroidea extradentata. Next base: position 230,773 of record PNEQ01133353.1, on the reverse strand, counting down.
TATTTTTGGTGTTACGTACTGCAGCTGTCGGTATTGTTGGCCATTTATTATGTAAGAGAGTCTCCGAATAATAGTCGTCTTTTTAACGATGATGTTGCAGTTTTACGAAACTTTAAAATTTTCAAGGGGAGAGTACCATATTTTATAATACTCAAATTGAGAATAAAATCACCGTCGTATAGTAACCCTTTACATCGTGATAACATAACTGGAACAAATTGAAACTTATATAGGTACACACCAAATTCTTAACTAAGTAACTGAAGTAACATTTACACCGTCAAGTGAATATAAATATCTGACACTTATTTAATAAAATTTCGCACACACATATATTAATTTATTTATTTATATATAATTTTTCTTTTACACCATATAGCATGCGCCAGGTGCTTGGAAAATATCATGGTTGTTATTATTCTTATTTATGACAACGGACAGCACCATTTAATTTACCTTGTAGATTATTTTTGTAAATTAATTTATAACTACAATACACAGACGTGTGAATACAGCCAAATTGTTGTCCGTTCACTGATATTCAGGCTTTACTGGATTGCCACACGTCTTCTAATACTTCTGCGGTACGTTAAAAGGCTGCTTTCTCAGCGAGTATGTATTAAATCATAGAGAAGGGAATCAGGGGTTCGTTCACTGTTTTCGAATTTTTATCATTAACTCATGATTCCTCTGATTGTGCTTATTATACTGTCATCCAAATGCAATCGTAGCGGAAACGTGTGTTATAATTCTAATGCTGCTTCTCCAAACATTTTCTAGACAATATTTGTAGGTTTGTGCATTGTAAATCGGAATCTTTCCATATTCACTTATTATCTAATTACCAGTGTTATTTATCTATTCAGGAATGAGCAGTTTCCCAAATTAAATCAGTAAAGGAACTATTGGCTATCAGTAAAAATTCAATCGTTCCGATTTGTAAGCTACCAGACTTGATAACTTTGCGGGTCCAGTGACCTGTAAGCTAGCAATAAAAAAATATCCAAGTCCTCAAGAAGAACACAGATTTTCATTGGTTGCCCGCTGGTACAGTAATATATGATTTGGCCTTCATTAATTTTCCTCTTATTTAGTGGTGTCAAATAAATCGAGTGCCAATTGATAGAACCACGATTTTATGGCGAAAAGATTTTTCCACCATTCGGTTTGAATGCATTATGTTCACATCCGCAACTCTGTTTCATGGCCAGTGATTGGACGTTTGTACTGTCGCTTGTCTTGAAGTTCTACTGACAAATCACAAACGTATTGAGTCACAATAATTTCATTGTTATTGGTGCAGTCAAATGAGGGACGTGTCTGAACAAAGACACGCTGCTAATGACCGTGAAGCACAGCAGGCCGTTGTGCACGCAAGACAATAAAACAAAATGTTGCAAAATTCTTTTCGCGACAAAATCGTGGCTCTACCAATCGAGAATGCGATAACAACTTGTTGTTTTAATTCTGTGTTAAAAAGAAAACGCGAATTTTTCGTGTCCCTGTAAATGACTAGAGGAGCGAGAATTTCGCGTGGTTAGATGACAGGCTAGAATTAACTGGCCTATTGTCCCCCGAACACATTCTATTTAAGTGGACTGAATTATACGAATCGAAACATTACATTGTGTGACGCGCCGCCATCTTGATTTATGATGAAGAAATTTCTGAAGTTGGGCGTAAATGTAAACATGGTGCCTTCATCGCTGATTTCACAGATATAGGAATTTATACTGTCAGAAACAACTGGGTTTAACTTTCTTCAAAATTATGCTTATGTAACACGAACTCCAACACACACAATGACGTTATTGGTTCCGAGCCTTGGTATCTTTGTGTGACTTCTTCACAGAATAATGGGCATTTTACAGTTGACTTTATATCATTGGTTCAGACAGACCGTGAGGTGTGCCACATAAACTTTCGGCCAACAGCCTAAGTCAGATGAGCATACGGTAACTGAAGTCCAGTCTGTGCTCAGATAATGGCGCGAAATTTGCAAGTTCAGAGCAATAACGTTCCAAAAGGGAATGTTTGTATTTTCAGTACCCAACAGTGTTTTCAAACTGGCTTAATTTCCAACAAGAATCAGTAATGTAAAAAAAAATTGTAAAGCAGTGAATACTTGCTGATACCGTTTAGAGTACTTGTGGATATCCGTCAAAATCGAACAACAGAAAATTCTTTCTGTAAACGTAAACATTTGTAATGCCTCAAAGTCGGTTGGAATAAGAATTTCGGTAGCATACAGCTCCATAAAGCTAGTTTTAGTTACACGTGACAAGCAGGGGAGAGCGATTTGCAAGTTGGCATTACTGGCCGACCCATTTCAGGAGAAGGGTTTAAACACAAGCTGGTTTGGGCACGGGGAAGTAATTACAAACATCCACCTTCCCCCTCACCGCTCTTCTCTCGGAGCATCCCCCGTGAATCTGTTGGATGCAGGGCCTCTCACCAGCCCGCATGGCTTCAGGAATCCACTTTCGGAGATCTCCAGCTGAATGCTCCACCCGCACACCCCTTTCTGAAGCTGCTGTACGATTCGCCTTCCTTGAGAACAACCCCTAGTCTGCTACCCAACCCCTACCTCCCCTGACACACTAGCAGGCGGGCTGTCGAGAGCTCTAAGCGCGGGCGATTTCGAGTCTTGACTGAAAAATACTTGGCTGTTCTCCATTGCCTCCCATTTCTCGGCCGTCTCCTCCTGAGCTTAGGACTCCTCGCACAGTTCCTTGCCCGGGTATTACCGCCTGTGTAGCGAGAACAAATCCTACTGCAGCGTCCTCTTTATACGTCCACGTAGCTGGAACTAATTCGAGCCTCTGTCCAGCCGACGGGAATCCCTTCCTCTCGGTGTTGACGACCTATTTATAGAGTGATCGCCGTAAAGTCTAATTTATTATATTTTAATACTAATACATACAGTTGAGGTTCTTCATTATAATTCTGGATACTATGAGACACATAGACAGACACTGCACAAGATTTAAATTTGGTACTAACTCAATGCCTATATTAGTCAATCCTGTACAAACGCCCGAAGAAGAATGTTAGCTAACTACTTTGGACGACTTTGAGTGCAACAGTATCAGCACGCAATTCACTGTGACGACAACAATTCTATCAATACATATTTTATGGTCTAGAGAAGTTAAATTTACTTAAATGAAACTGAATGGTTGAATATGAAGAAATTTGACATGCCATTTTATCGAAAATGGTTCACTCTAGCACTTTCCGACAAGACTACCTTTTTTGTAACCATTTTTGCATCTGGCAATTGTTCAGTAGTACAACATTACTAACAGTGACGTGATAGAGATTTACATCCAAAACTAGACATTATACCCAATTTGAACAATGATGTACTGGTGATGTTAAACTAAATTTCTGAGAACCAAGCACAGTCGTTGTTGATACAGTGCTCAGAGTATCATTGTTAAATATTTAGTATTTTTTGAGTTATGAATTAATTTGTAATTAGAAAATTTATTTTCGGTGTAGCATTGTTCCCACAATATTAAATTTTGGGGCATATTAAAAACACGTTTTCCTCGTAGTTTATTGTGAGTTGTCACCACGCAAAATTAACACACCCCGTCCTGACTCACCCAATATATACACATATATAAATATATTTATTATATGTGCGTGTGTTGTCCAGAAAAAATTGCGTATTAACACACCACGCGAATCCTGTGCTAAACTGTAGACAAAAACGTTTGTAACTAAATATTGTACAGCATTTTTCTTGTACAATGTGGCAACGCAGCACTGTAGTGCTGTAGTCCCGTCTTGTGCTCTACATATATCTTACTTATCTCACTACTACTGTTTTGACCTGCATATTATGGGTGCAGGTTAAATTCCAATAACACAAAATAATACCTGTACGTGAAGTCCAAGAGGAACTTTTACCGTGCAGTGTTGCACTATAGTACACTAAAAGTGTTACAAAACAATTTTTCACTAATATTTATTCCTCTATATATTCCAGTGTGGGGGTTTATAACTATGCCAATCCTGAACGAAATTAAAAAATACAATTTAAGTCCTAAACTGTTACGACATTCCACTGGCAAAATTTGGCGACACTGTACGGAGATAGTCCCCTCTTTCTTTCCCCGTTCTGGTATTATTTTATGTTCGTTATGTCAAGTAAACGTAGAATGTGTTTGGACTGCTTGGAATTGAAAACCTGAACCCATAATATAATATGCAGGTCAGAACAGTAGTAGTAACCTATGAAAAATATCTGTGGAGTGTAAGAGGGGACTTACTACGGTGCTATTTTGCCACATTGTGCATACAAAATGTCATCATTCAAAATTTTGGCAGTAAATTTTCGTCTCCAATTCAGCCCATAATTCACGTGGTGTAATTATTGTGCGCTTGTTTCTGGATATTGTATATAGTTGAGAGACTGGTAAAATTTCGCTGCTTCACTGACTTGTAGGTTAGCCTCCAAGAACATGTGTGTATTCAAGCAGACATTATCTGCTCTCTGGCTGCTCGATGACGCAGTGATATGGGCCTGTATTTAGTTGCTCCTGTACTATTGGCTTAGCGACTCCCAGGAAGTGTCAAATACGTCACGGGCCAATTCCGAAAATGGCACCAACCTACAGTTGCTGGAATTATAACGTGGGGGCAAAATAAAAAGCGGATTTTTCAGGTCTTTATGTATAGTATTCGTCGCGTGGGAGTCAAACTAGTGTTCACGTAATAACGATAGCTTTTAGCGTCGAATGACGTCTTTCGCGTCGTGGTAGTCGCCATATTGTGATTCCAGCACAAGTGTGTGCCTGTTGACGTCACACAGGGCTGAGTGCGTTCTCCAACACTGCGCTCTCACGCTTGCGTGTCCCTGGCTTCCACCTCGCAGATGCGAGTTTTATGTTCCGCCATGTAGGTTGTCGAGAAGAGCACCGTGGAAAGACGTCACTGTAACGACGGCGAAAGTGCTAGGTACGCTGCACAGCAAAGTAGTTTCCAGCAGCAGAGAAACCACTACGTTGAGGCATTTTATCTTGCAGTGGAGGCATCTTGCGTTACTGCCAACAATACCAGCGGTTCTCTACCTCCGCTTGAAATGCGTTTCAGCGAGTTGCGAGCTTTCATTTTTTGACGAAACTACTTAAGAGTGCGTCACTGAAAAAAATACTTATTGGTCACTGCAAAATACCTCAAATTTTTTGTAGTTGTTAAATTTTTTTTGTAGTCACTACAAAACTTAATTGGGGATAGCAAAAATTTGTTTGTGGTCACTACAAAAAAATTTGGTAAGGTCCATTTTAACAAAATATTTTGCAGTTACTAATAAGTATTTTTTTCACTGTAGTAGATAAATAAACGCTGGAAAGATCAAGTGATTTCAACGCTTTTTCGAAGCCAATATGGACAAAATAACTCAATCTCTTGCGCCGCAGTTAAATGCACGAGGTTCCGACGTCAGAGATTGTGCCTCAGAAGTTCGTAACACTGTAAACAATTTTGTTTGAAACGTTGGCTAAAACTATTGTCTAGGATTGCTATTGTTTAATTTTCGTAAATTGCATTCAAGAAACGTACCGTTTTAGATTAATTCTTTTAACATTGAATAATGCACCACGCCCACTTAACGCATGACAAAACTGTTCGTCTACGAAAAGAACGCACACTCCATAGTATGACGCTATGAGTTTAATAAATTCGGTACGTGTGTTTTAAATATAATTTTCGGGCCTCCAAAAATGGCTGAAAACGGCTTTTTCAGATTGCCGTGTCTGTGAATATAAAAACCAGAACCGAAAAACGCATGAGTTGGACTTAAAAACTATAAGTCACAATAATAAAATTATATGGTCACCACTTAAAGTCCCGTATAAAAATGAATACTTGTAAAGTTCTGCGCGCTAGTTGAGTGGCTTGCACGTAGAGGCGAAACTGCGTTACACACGCCGGCCGGCGGCGACCTTGCGCTTTATAGATTTTGTGCCTCTTCCACAGAAACGCAGTCTATACAGGACGTTACAAAAAGGTACGGCCAAACATCCAGGAAACATTCCACACACACAAAGAAAGAAAATATGCGATATGGTAATACGTCCAGAAACGCGTAATGTCCATGGTAGAACCTCTTCATTACCTCTCATTACATGTCATCGCAAAAAAAGAAAACATTTCGTACAGACACTGTACCAATTACCCAATGAAATGTTTCGTTAGAATGTACATTACTTCCTAGGATCACCGCCAGGTGGGCGACGTGACGGAAGGTAATCGTGACTGCATTGCGTCTCTTCAACTCACATGAAATGATGGACTGGGAGCACACAGTGGCCCACCTGGCGGTGAACCAAGGAAGTAAAGTACACTGTAAGGAACGTATCCATTGGGTATTTGGGACGTTTTCTGTACGAAGTGTTATTTACGATGAGATTTAACTAGATGTAAGAGATTGAGCCCTACCATGGTAATTAAGCGTTTCTGGACATATGTCCATATCATATGTTTTCTCTCTTTGTGTGTGTGGAATGTTTCTTGAAATTTTGGCCGTACCTTTTTCTAACATCCGGTATAGGTAGAGGTGATGGTATATCGCGAAAATGTTTTGTGCCAACATAGCCTTGAAAACACTGACACAACGTAGCTGTCTACAGACCAATAACATGCATCAAATAGTATAATAGCGGTATTCTTATTGGCTAGGTCAAATAGGGAAGTAGCTCCACGTACAAGGAAAAGCCAGTAATCTTTTGATAAGTTGAACGTACGTTGAAGCCTAGCAAATAGTCAAGTTTTCCCGCGATAAACCATCATCTCTAGGTATAGGTAGGGCCACGATTTTGTCGCGAAAAGATTTTTGCCCCACTTTGTTTCAGTGACTCACGTGCACATCGGCAGTTCTGTTTCAAGGTTATTGGCAGCGTGTCTATGTTCAGACACGTTTCTCATTGGACTGCACCAATCAGTATAAGAATATTGTGAGTCTGTACGTCTATAATTTGCCAAGGCAAGTGAGAGTAAAATCCTCCAACCACAGACGATGTAGCAGAGCTGTAGGTGTGCACGTAACGCATCGAAACCAAATGTTGCAAAAATCTTTTCGCCATAAAATCGTGGCTCTAGGTATAGGAAACCGCTTTAAGAGTTAATTGGCCTGGTGCGTGAGACGTGCTGTAGAGTGGTACGTAAAGTATTTTTCTTCTGTAACTATTAATAATTTTCCTAATGCGTTTATCTATGAAAAGAAGACACACTTCAAACTGATTATGATTTTAAAAATACCGCCCGCTAGTTAAAAAAAAATAATTTCCAAGCTCCTCAAAAGTGTTAAAAATGACTTTTTCACGTTGCTGTAGCTGAGAAAATTCAACCGTAATAGGAAAACTAAGTCATAGCAACCTCCACTGGACTTTACCTCATACTATCCACAAATAAAATAACAGTGTCACCTCTTGAAGTCCCGTTGAAAAACGGTTTCTACGAGAACAATATACGCCAGGCATTTGACGGACGTCTTATATTCGACTTATAGCCCTTCCTGTATCCGTGCCTCGAACGTAAAAAAAAAAAAAAAGCTAGCGTGCACTTACTCTTAAGAGGCCGTCGAGTGTTTCAGGCACATGTATGCAACACGCGATAAACTCAACTAAATCAAGGCTAATCTTACTATTGCTATAACGATAGGAGTATTATTAGAGATGGTGATATTTCGCGAATACAATGGCCTGCATGTTAGAATCAAATATCCTGTTTATACTCAAGTCCTGACCATTTGTCCAATAGCTGCTACTCAGTGGAACAGCAGACAATGGACGAATAGACAGGGCTTGAGTATGCATAGGATATTTGATTCTAACTTGCAGGTCACTTAATTCGCGAAATTATACCATCTCTTAGTATTATACCAAATTACATTAAATTAAATTCGTTGTACTAATAACCACTCGAATGCGGAGTTTGATGAAGTACTGAAAAAATGTGATTATCGACAACATTTTCAAATAGCTACAATTTTTAAAACATGAGCATATTAGCCAACTAGATATGTCGCGTGACCCAACTAAGTATTTTATTTGTACTGACCTTGATGAAATTCTGGAAATGATAGATATCTTGTGTGCAAGTGGCTGCTAAGCGTGTATTTCTAAGTTAGACGAAATCCAGAGAAGTAGTGCATGAAATATATGTAACTGAAAATGTTGACATTACGGCGGAAAATACGAGTGGCGTATGAACAAGACACACTGTAAGGCAACGTTAATAAATTTTATCTAGTATTTTGGTGGAACGCATAAAACGGTTTTTCGGATGTGTCCTGTTAAAAATAAAATTGGATACAAATTTAAAATACGATTTTAAGTTAAACCAAATACTAATAAAGTTAAGTGATTTTTACTTGGTGCTATGCCTGTATGATACAGAGTCTTATGGTACATATAAACATAATATTCGTGTTTTGTCAAAGCCACAGTCATTGTTTATTTTCGCTGCGTTCTGCAAAATAAAGTATAAAATTGGCGAAATCATCAATGAAATAAAAAAAAAAGTAGTTTGTAAAATTTGTAGTCAACCATTGTTTAAATTTCTCTTTGGCGAACTCAGTGAACATAAAAACGATTTTGCCTTTGATAAAACATGAATGTAATGTTGATATGGTCTTGTTGCCATAGTGATAGTATTATAAGCCTATAGTTATTTTAAATGTAATGCTTGTTGCATACCGACGCCTGAAACATGGCCTCGCTCTTTAGTTTCGCAGTGGTTTCGATAATATTTTCGTAACGCATATTAATAATATATTAAAAATTCATTCTTACAGTTTTCACACTTATATATCGTCGCTTCTATCCGAATATATCTGTTGCAATACACTAAATGGATTTTTAAATTTTTGCCCCTGAAATATCACATATTTTGTTGTAAAAATAAGCGAAAATTAAGCAATTTTTTTTCGCTAGCAAACGTTACAGTACTTAAAAACGCTCTGACAAAATTGTGTATTGTATGGCTGTACAAAGTCTCCAATTTTTTCAAAGCGAATGGTTAAAAAATTTTTTTGACATAATTGCAATTGTTTGAAATAAATGAAAAACCATTACCATAAGGCTCGGCATTAGTCGTCAAATTGAATAATTTAATTTTTCGCTCTTATGAAAAACTGAGAAGAAAAATGTGAAACTTGCTACTATAATGCCAACTGTATTTACCTGGCACTACTTTAAAAGCATCCCAGTTGAACTTTTAGTGCATATTTGAGCCGCAATCAGTCGAAAAAATTAGAGATATAAAAAAATTGCTCGACTGATTGTGGCTTAAATATACGTTAAAAGTTCAACGGAAATGCTTTTATTGTACCGCAAGGTAAATAGAATTGATGTTATAGTAGTAAATTTCATATTTTTCTACTTAGAAATCACGTGGCAAAATGTATAATTTTGTATTTGCACGGTATAGTGTTCGTTTTATATACTTTACTTGTGACTACATTTTCCACTTGTCAAAATATTTTAACTCATGGTTTTCCCGTAGCGGCATGTCAAAGTCCGAATTTGCAAGTTACGGAAACATAGGAATAACAAACACCAAATTACTTACTCGAACGAAGTAGTTAACACTGAAATTAGATATTACGGGCCATATGCTAAAATATTTTAAAACATGCAATGAATTTCCCTTGCACTTTTTACAAAATCTGAAAATGACGACTACAAGAGCTTAAAATTGTTTACAAATGGAAAATGTAGTCACAAGCGACGACTATTAAAGAAACAGTATGTAACGCAAATATAAAATTTTGAAATTAAGGGCTTGGGCCAGAATTTCTGCGATTCGGATTAAGTTAATTCCACTATATGTTGGAAAGATCTGTGTTAAACGTATGGCACTGGGACAATTTCTGTCGTTTGAACGTTGATGCCTGTAAGAGGTGTACATTGACCAATCACAAAGCTTCCGTGAATTTTAAGCTACGTGTAGTTAGTAATAAAACGCGATGTTGGTTTACTTTTCTCTTTAAAATGACTTCTCTCTTTCTAAAGCCTACATAAGTTTAATTTTGCTACTCTTTCGTAGTTTATTTCGCCCGTTAGCGATAACAGCGAAGTTAACGGCAGAATTTTCCCTGCGTCAAACTCTTCTTCAAGGAAAAGAAAAAAACATTTTATTTCAAACCTGCAGGAGAATTAACGGTAGTTTTGAACGATAACTTTTTTTAATATTGTACGACAGCTGATTACATAAAATCACTCGGTAGCTTTGTTACGGCTGGCTTTAACAACGATCTTTTATTTTGAAGAGACAAAATACAGCATGATGGTAGTTAGTGAGTTAATTTACGAAATTTTCTTCTGGTTGGTAAGTTGTCTAAGCTCTCTACACTTTTTGTCTAATAAATCACATTACAATAAAAAACCAATTTGCAACAAAGTTATAGAGCATTTTTAAGTTTTCGGCTCTCGTTTGAGTTAAAGAAATAACTATTTCGAAAGTCGAGAATCTCGTGCCCACGCTCCTGAGTTAAGGCTCGCATTCAGTCGCCATATTGAATTGTATTATTTTTCACTTTTTTGGAATTCTGAGAAGAAAAATGTTAATATGCGATTATACCTCAAATTCTATTTACAGTTTGCTACAACACTGACCTTGCGGTTTAGCTGTTAATTTATAATTATGCCGCAATTTGTCGGGTAAATTATGAATACAAAAAAATTTGCCACACAAATTGCGGCGTAGTTATAATTTAACAGCTAAACTCGAAAGGTCTGTACTGTAGCGAAATGTAAATAGGATTTGAGGTATAATCGCATATTTATAATTTTTCTTCTTACAATTCAAAAAAAGCGAAAATTAAAAAAAAATCAAAATGGCGACTGAAACCGAGCCTTAAGGGGCCCGCCTCGTGGCACATGTGTTTGTGTGAGTGAGGTTTGCTGCTAAGGGCGACGTCATATGGACCATACAATGGTGTGTCGCCTCTACGCGTAAGGCGTGCAGTCTTTGCGAAAAAACAAATTTCCTATTGGACTTTAAGTGGTGACCATATTGTTTTATTTACGAAATCACTTTACTAAAGTCCAATGGACTGCCCTTAAGTGGTTTCACATGTATTCGGCTAGTATGTTTTCCGCTATAGTAGCCAGAAAATCCCGTTTTAACCCATTTGGACGTGCCCTAAAAGGGGATTTCTAATACGTGTGTTGTCTTGAAAGTACTAAAGGGCAGTCGTCTGAAGTGTGTGTTCTTTTCGTAGAGAAACGGCGTGAACACACGTGTATTAGTTTCGGTGTAAAATTTATTCTTCAAACACGCTGCTGCGCGATTTTATGGCAACGAGGCGGGCCCCTTAAGAGTGAGTGAAAGTCACCATATTGAATGTTTGTATTTATTCCTTGTCATAACTTTTCTTCTGTGCAGATTTTTGGAACTTTAACCTAACTACGGAACAGAATACATACTGATAGAATTTTAGCCGCCTTAAATATATATTTTTCGTTACTGAAGTTACAGATCGATGTGCAGTTAGAAAAGTCTTATTTCTTTCTTGACTGCAATTCGATCTGTATCAACAGTCACGGAAAATAAAGATTTATCGCGTTTGAAACAATATGTATTATATTCCGTAGTTAGATTAAAGTTCTAAAAATTTACTCAGAAGAAAAGTTATGACACAAAATACAAAAATTCAAGATGGTAACTATCACTCACTCTTGAGGCAGCAAAGTCCGAGTTGGAATAGGCTAACTGTTAATTACTAGGTTGTTTATAAACCTAGTTAAAAATATCACTATCGAGCTCAAGTTAAATACATTAACTTGCTTTAAACTCTTCAATTCATAACACGTGACCAATATTATTTACGGTATTAGTCATAGATAACTTTATAATTGTGAACACGCCCTCGCTTCTTCAGAGTCATCAGGTAAAACGTATGCATGCGGCCTAGTAATTGGCGATTACTACCGAAGGCATTTGATTTTGATAAAGCGTTAATTTATCATTGTTTAGTAATTTCTGTTATGATATTTTGATTCATAAATGGAGATTTCAACACGCGGGGTGAGACACCGCCTTAAGAAACATTTTATTTTAGGTTGCAATTTTTTTGTGATATTTTTATGTAACTATTATACGTACTTTGTATCAAACATAAAGCTTCTTTAACATCAAACTTAGCTTATGAATCAACTAACATTTTATCATTATCAGGTGAGTGAGCTTAACGTCTCTTCGACAGTTAGGTCGCTATTGACGATGACACAAAACTTGGCGGGAGCTAAATCTTTGTTTCGGCTTATTAAAACGCTAGTGTTCATTCGCAAGCTGTTAAATACTTCTGAAGCAGCTTGAATTTGTCGTGTGTGATTATAAACTCTAATTTTAAGATTCAGATTAAATCCAGTTCAATGTATATTACCATTTGGAGCAATGTTCGTCTTTAAGTCACTGATGAAAGCCGTCGTAATTTGCATTGAAAGTTTCAAGGAACTTATTATATAGCTACATATAACTGTCGTGAAGTTCCCTTGTCTCGCTCAGCCTCCAATGATACTTAGCCTCCAATGAAAGTAGCAGTCTTAAGTAAGTAGTAATTATCTGTAACGTTATTCATAGTGATGCTTAGATATATTATTTATATTATGATAAAAAATTATTTAATTCTTATTTACATAAAAAAAAAACTAGCCTACCTCGCTTAATATTTCGTTACAGCCCTGACGTACAAATTCCTGTTTTTAAATTCGCAATATTGGTATTAGAGTAGGTATAAACGAAAGAAATGTTTACTTGTAGAGTCAATTAAATATATACGTTCTTTAACATTTTCGCGGCAAATTTACGTTACGCGATTACTTGAATTTGTAAGGGTGATACAAATTGAATACTGATTTTGTTTCTACCACTGTTTACGAATTGCATTTAACAAGTAACGTGAAATTAATGCAAACATTTAATGAACATACACGTAAAGTTTGTTCTCCAAGCAAAAATTTTAGATTTTAGTGTAAAGCGAATACAAGGACATGAAAATTAAGAAATTGTACGTCAGGACTAAAGTGCAATCTTAAATAAAAATATCAAGCACAGTAGGAAAAAAATAGAAGAATAAGTCAAAGCACGTAGAAATGTGCGATAAAAAAGGACCTAAAATTACAACTAAAGCACTAAAATAAGAAACACAAGTGAATCACAATAACATAGAATAAAAATACTATTTAAACAATTCTTTTTTGTCTAATACTGGACTTCTCGTCATCAATTTTTTGTGACGTAACTGTGTCTTATATTGTGTAAAATATTCATTATTTTTAATTAACTTGCAGATATTTAAGATATTTTAAGACAAAGTTTTGCACCTTTTGTTCTCCTCCGAGTGTTATATCCTTATTCTTATGAAAACTGTTTTAAAATTAATCAGGTAATGCAAACGGTCCATCAACATTTTTCATAAATTTAACACCTTTTTCCACAAACCTTTAAAAAATTATGCACAAGAATTCTCCCGCAGGTACCGAAGATGTTCCGCGGAGATCGAATTGAATTAAGAATCCATCGCGATGGCAACGGGAGGGAAATGGGAACCAGCATGGAAGGAAGGGGCCGTTGTAATTCCCGAAGCCATCAGAGGGTAAATGGAATGAGATGGCAAAGGCGGGCGTTTCCGTGGGAATTGCTGCGTTGCGGGTGGCAGGAATCAAGAGAATGGATCAATACCAGCACTGATGACAATCTGGAAATATAGCGCCTGGAACAATTTCCCACTGCCCCACTTCCTCGCCCTCCTTCTCCAAATCTTCGCCCACATAACGGAGATGGGCAAGCTCTGTTACCCTCATTCGGTTTACGGTTGTCGTTCCGGATACGAAAATGGTTAGATCCCACATCGGGAATGTAACCATTGGGACAGCCGAATATTGGACGACCTCTTCATGTGACGAACACCCTTACACCATTTTATCTCCTTAAATACCTGCTAATAAGAAGTGTTATGTAAATTGACGCTGACAGTACTTAGACTATTTACTTTGTAGGCATATAAAAGTAAATGAACAGCTGAAAAGCTAGAATAGTTAATGAAAAAACTCCTACGTGTGAACGCCAGTTACCAGGCCATTGTAGTTAAACATTGCTAAATATGTTTATTGAAATTTGATGCAATCTGGATGTCAGAGTAGATCTGGAGGTTACCAGCATAGATAATAAGTATATTATCCTCAACGTGGGTGCAAATTATCCCTTGGAGTTACAATTTGTCATGTAGTCCTTGTAACCTGTTCATGACGTCGTATGTCCTAACATGATGGCTCTAAGTAGTTAAAATCTACGTAAATCAATGATTTCATTAAAAAAAAACTGTGAAAATAAATTACATTTTGTTACATGCGGTCTAGTATATCCCAAAATATAACCAAATATGTATTATTTAATCACTTCTTGTTGTATTCTAAAATAGTGGACTAATAAAAATAATCCTATCTAAAACTCAAACCTTTCGCAATAAAGTATAAAGTAATAAATTTATTAAAATTTTTTAAATGGTTCCCGAGTTATTAAACTCCGGCAAAATTTTTCAGGTGACCAATGTTACAATATGGCATGATCAAAGTACATACCAAACTAAATCACAGTACAATTAACTGCACGAATGCGAAGTTTGATGTAGTACTGAAAAATGGTACCTTAGAAGAAATAATGTAATAATTAAATTTTTAAAAGGTTACAATTCTGAGAACATGAGCATATGAGCAAACTGCATACGTCATGTGATTTTACTAAGTATTTTGTTTGCACTTAGCTTAATGAAAAAAAAAAAAAAAAAAAAAAAAAAAAAAAAAAAAA